>CAAKMY010055757.1:0-37857 GCA_901111285.1 Corrigiola litoralis
AGGGTGTATTTGAGCATAATTAAAGCATGTGGCAATGCAATTCCTCCTTTTTCATAGTTTTACGGTGTGTTTAACGCTCGATTGGAGCATGTGCATAATGGACAAAAGCAATGGTTTGGGCTACGCCAAAGTTACTTTTTTGCAATTTTCTTGTTCCATATTTCGTTATATGTGTTTAAAATGCCTCATGACAATTTTCGTCCGATTCTATTTCGGTATCGAGACGATGTTTTTCCGTGTGTTTTTTTTGAGATGATTTTTGATTTTCCGGAAAAAGTCACGAAATTTACCAACTATGCTCATACGGTGTGTTGGAGCATAATTGAAGCATGTGGCAATGTCATTATATGTGTTTAGGATGCCTCACGAAAAAGTCACGAAATTTACCAACTATGCTCATACGCTCGATTCGAGCATGTGCATAATGGACAAAATCGACGGTTTGGGCTACGCCAAAGTTACGTTTTTTTGCAATTTTCTTGTTCTATTTTTCATTATATGTGTTTAGGATGCCTCATGACAATTTTTGTACGATTCTATTTCGGGGCCGAGACTAGGTTTTTCCGTGGCTTATAGTCCACAAAAACCGGCTTTTGGGGTCGATTTTTGATTTTCCGAAAAAAATCTTAAATTTACCAAACATTTTCATAGGATGTATTGGAGCATAATTGAAGTCATTCCTCATTCATGATAGTTGTACGGTGTGTTTCACTCGATTCGAGCATGTGTATAACGGATTAAATTTATGGTTTGGGTTACGCTAAAGTTACTTTTTCGCATTCTTTTTATTTCATTATTCATTATATGTGTCTAGGATGTTTCATGCCATTTTTTGTCCGATTCTATTTCGGGGCCGAGACGAGGTTTTTTCGTGGATTAGTCCACAAGAACCGGCTTTTGTGGTGGATTTTTGATTTTCCGGAAAAAGTCCTGAAATGTACCAAACATGTTTATAGGATATATTGGAGCATAATTGAAGCATGTGGCATTGTCAATCTTCCTTCTTCATAGTTTTACGGTGTGTTTAGCGCTCGATTCGAGCACGTATATAATGGACAAAACCGATGGTTTGGGCTACGTCAAAGCTACTTTTTCGCAATCTTTTTGTTCCATTCTTCATTATATGTGTTTAGGATGTTTCCTGCCAATTTTCGTCTGATTCTATTTCGGGGCCGAGACCAGGTTTTTTTGTGGGTTATAGTTAATAAAAACCGGTTTTTTTGGTCGATTTTTGATTTTTCGTTAAAAGTCACGAAAATTACTAAGCATGTGCATTGGGTATATTGGAGCATAATTTAAGAATGTGGCAATGTCATTCCTTCTCCTTGATAGTTTTATGGTGTGTTTAGTGCTCAATTCAAGAATGTGCATAATGGACAAAATCGATGGTTTGGACTACTCTAAAGTTACTTTTTGCAATTTTCTTGTTCCATTATTCATTATATGTGTCTAGGATGCCTTTTGACAATTTTTGTCTGATTCTATTTCGGGGCCACGACTAGGTTTTTTCGTGGGTTATACACTATCGTTTTTTCAATATTAAGTCATTGGGATAGTCATCAACAAGTAATTTACATAAAGCCGTATAGCCAAATGGCCAGGCTTGAAGCATGTCAAGAAGATCCTCAGCAATTAGTAACAAATGGATTTTTTCAACTACGAGCTTCATAAAACACAACCTTCATATATATTTCTTCCAAGTTCATTCTGCAACCGATCACGTTATAGACTTGTTTGACTTGTGAAAATTAACCAATTCAGAACTCAGAAAGACGGTTGGACTTTACATTAACTGTCAATATCTGAAACCACACCCAACTGAATAGTAAAGTTACAAACGGCTTCAAACATTCAACCACACTTCTTATGGGTTTCTAATTTCTTTACAATCTGAAGCATGTTTCTTACAAAAGAGGAAGAAACTGGAAAGAAAGCCAAATAGGTAGTGAACCGCTTCAGATACAAGGCCACGAGTTGTGCCAAGTTTCGCAAATGGGATTACCTAGTAAGATAGTAGACAATAAGGAAAAGGACAACAAATGACCCAACAAGAGTGAACATCTTTTTGCTCGACTTGGTTTCAAATGCCTGTGAAAAAGAAACCTCATTCAGCACAGATCTATCAGTGTCCAGACAGTTGACAAAATCTGGGTATAGCACACCGCAAGTATGCAAATCCCATCATATTTACCTGCTTGAACCGATCCATAGTTCCCGACAAGAAGCCTCGTGATGAGTCCATTTCATTGCCCTGAAGAATATTTCGACATGTCAAACAGATCCTCAGCATGTTGACATAATACAGACAGTTGGGAAAGCAGAGCTACCGACAACCACAAACCTACCATTCTATCCAGCATCCGGTTATGAGAGTCAACTTCTTCATGAATGTCACCACTTAACTGCAAAATAAAAGCATAACAAAAGGCGATTACTTTTGGGCATTGAAGATCCATGATAAATCACAAGTGTATTTGATTACTATCATTAAATTTTGAAATCTAATTTCAAAATGTTGTGAACCAATTCCATTTGCCACACAAATTCATGGTTAATAGTTCTTGGATAGTGATCAAGGCAGGAGTTCTTATCTTGCAGATTGTGGTAATTACTTTTAACTTAGGATTACACATTCAAACTAGCTACCTTTTGTATATTTGGGCTCCAGACTGGTTTTAGGCTGGGAAATTTATATCAAAAGTATACCAGTATGGCACACAGATAATGTAACTTCTAGATCAAGAGCAGTAAACTAAAACAGGGCAATTTGAGGTATAGAAAATTGGCAAGGCAACACCAAGGTGGAGCAGAAAGCAGCTTTATAATCAAATCAATCTGGCAATCCATATACGCGACTTACTCTTTTGAGTAGATTGACTCTATCTTGCAGCCCATCAAGTGCACTGTCATTATCATGTTCATCAATTTCATGAGAGGAATATGAAGATGAGGCCCTGACACCACCCTCCTCAATGCCATCAAAAAGAGAAGCTCTAGTGCCTCTATATTCCCTGCACACACACACAAATATGCATTGGAAAGGCTACAGAATTGAAGTACATGAACTATAGAAATCACTCTGCTCACAAGGAATCCAACTCTAGAGATAATCACAAATATAGCTTATAGTCAAAAAAGGAGAAAACTATATTATCAGGTAAAGCATGAAACATTGAAACTCTACAAGTTTTGAAGGTATAGGATACCAAAGTCCATATGATAGAAGGACTAGCAAGTACTCCGTAGATGCTATGACCTTTGAGAAAAATATAATTCTTGCTTTTAGAATATTCAGCACAGCATAAAGGAAAAACAATTTTCCAATTGTTATCTTATGCCTCTTAAGCATACGTTCATGCTTGACATGTGAGGTAAACGCAAAGCTCATACCTCAAAAGGAAAAAGAAAAAGGTTCACTCCTTCCACTGCCCAACATCTGAATATAATGCAGCAGTTCATTTTTCAAAATCTGAGAATGCTCTAACCTCTCCGTCTTGGATCTCCTGGAGTTCTTTTTTATTTATTTTTATGGGGGGGGGGGGGGGGGGNNGGGCATGTCGGGTGTCTTCAGAAACTTTAGTGGACTATTCTTTTAACGTACTTAGCTAAACCTCTAATGACACTTCAGAAAATCTAAAGTCAAGACACCGTTTCTTAGAAACATATCCAGTATAAAGTATCAACACATCCTACACAAGTGGATATTAGTGTGCTAACAACGTTAAAGCCTTCAAACAATATATTACAGGATTGAATAGTTGGCGACAAGGTCAAAGCCTACTGAAATGCGTCTTTGAGATTTAATAATGAAGTGTTGACTAATGTAAATTGCCTCTTCAGTGACCCGAAAACACCGCCACGATCCAGTACGTGGGATAGGTACAGGAATGCTACTTGCAACTTTGCCTTGTGGTACATCGAGGTAGGTAACTGGTATCACTTTTGGAGTCATTGCAGGCATATTTATCTGGTTCATTGACGAAATTTCTACAGTATTATAGTAGGAATACAGCTGAAAATTGAAGGACACACCCGTACTGTGGCCTATCCCAGAACTTACTACCTTCTTCTTGCTTTATCGTTATGGCCAAGCCAAAACAATTGACCAGCTACAGCAAAGGTTAAAGTAGTTCAGCTTCTCATTATTATAATAATCCTGTAAATAGATAAGATCCAGAAATACCCAATCCAAGTCACTTTCTTGCCAAAATTAAGTCAAAATGCTCCATCATCTATTTCAATGGACTAGCTCAGGATTCTAAAACCATATATTTAGCTCTGGCAAACTGTAGGATAGTAAGCCAGTTTTTGATATTTGGCATAGCTGAGTCCACAATCAACAGAAGCTAAAGAAAACAGACTTGGATTCATTTTGGATCTCAGGACACCATAAACATCACTGTTAAAGACCAGGCAATTTGCAAAAGAGATTTTGAAGGTGTTCTCATCACATCGCGCTCTGATGGCATATATTATTAGGGTTTCAAGGTATGATGCAAATATGCAAGAACTGACAAAAAAGAACGCATTGCCAGGCCAACCGACATATCGACAAAAAAAGTTTGTTGCCTATTAGATCACATACTTCACCCATAGTCCTTGACTCCTTTCTACCCTACACATGAAGCATCAATTTGCAAGTGACGGATCCAAGATTTAATACTCGAGCGGGTAGCATTTCTACTATTTCTACCTTTTTCTTTAAATTTCCTGCTCCACGCTACATACTTAATCCGCCCCTCCACATAAAAATCGTAAAATCCCACCAACAGACAAGACGATTTCGCGCACTATGACAATTCTTGCTAAAACTGCACCACTATGTATTACTTCTTTCACCAGAAATGTAAACTCTTGACAAGCATCGAGCACAGCCCGTCAATCTAAGTTGTCACCACACTTATTTAAGATGCAAATAGTTGTCAACGAATTCGGCATCCAGCTGAATTCCTAACAGCTTCACAACTTACAAGTGATTCATACAATGGGCACACTTAAATTTAATCACACTTCTACACTATCAATTAACAGCTTCACCATCACAAGGAAATTCTACACAATCCCACTAACAATAAAGCTCAAATATTACTCTAATAATCCAATCTAGCTCAAATGATCACATTCCAACCATAAAAATCAAATGGGCACATCATATAATACCCACTTACATCAACAGATTGGCAATTTAGTACAATTAACAAAATTTAAAAATTAAAAACAGACCTTCTTGTATTCATGGGTCAATCAATCCAGGATCAAAAAAGCTCCAAACTTTGGAAGTGATCTGACAAATTGCATCAAGGAGTATGATCAGAAACATAAATTCAGAGAACTATAGCAATCAATTGTTAAAAAGATAAGAAATTGGGGTTCAATTGAATTAGCATAAAATTAGGGTTTGTTAATTGGAAATAATTGGGATTAGGATTAATTGGAAAATGAGGAAGAGTGAGACATACCTTTGATAGGAAGGAAGCTGGGAATTGCGCCTTGATGGGATTGGATGTTGCTTTACTTATTTCACTGATAATATTGGTGGGGTTTTAAGAATTTTCATAGTTTGTGGGCCCAACTAATTATCTAGTATTTCTAAAATTTTAATCCTAAAAAAAAAATTGAATAATCCTAAAAACAATAAAATAATGAACACTTAGAAAGTCCATTGACCTTGACCTTGACTCTAACCCTAACCAATTGATCTGAAATGACCCATAATCAATGAACCCGCAACTAAACTGACCCGAATCAATTGTGACACAAAAGTATTTCAATTTACCTTACTATTAGAGTTGTTAAATATACGAATACTATATGAGCATTGTCTCATGTTGTCGTACAAGTGCAATTACTACCAATTCGGATGTTAGGGTAATTTGACAACCAATTGCGTGAATTACGATAAACAATTAAACATAATATGTAAACTATAAAACTACATAACATACACAACTTGAAAACATAAAATCATTAGTCATATCGGCCGAATTCACTCAATAACACAACCCATAACCAAACCAATTAGGATAGCGCTGACTCAAATTTATCCAAGTCTAGCCAATGAAACCCGATATTGATCCAAACATACAATTTACTTGAACTGACCCAATCCGCCTGGTTTCAAACGAACCCAAACCGAACAACCAAACTGTTGTCTAGATGGGATCATGGGCATTTTTCAATGTCTAGGCCACTATACGGTTAAAAGAGCCCCATAAACACTAAAAAGCTTTCAACTTTTAACAAGTTGCAAAACCAAAGGCCAAGAATGAGTATATGGAGGAGTGGAGCATCTCCTCTACAAGTCTAACACGACTTAACTCGATTCATAACCAACAAACTCAAATCACACCCTAATCAAACCAACCCAACCCAAATCCGAACATCACATACATTATTTACCCAACCCGACTTATCTGACCCGAACCTAACCCGAACCTGACAATCCAATTACCAAGTCCAAGGTGGTGTCTTTTTAAAGTCTAGAGACATTAAAAAGGTTCCACCTTTGAACAAGTTGCAAAGACATATAAAGGCCAAAGGTTGAGTCAATCAGATTCTGTTAATCACTTCTGCTCTCTGTAACTCCCCAACACAGGAAAACACTCAGAATGGGTTCATTTGAAGCAACAGAAGAAACTGTGCAGTTCCTATGTCAGAGACTACTGGACCAAACTCAGCCAATCTCTGAACGTTTCAGAGCTCTCTTTTCTCTCCGCAACCTCAGAGGGGACCTCCCTCGTCATGCTCTCATTAAGGGTATATTGCTTTCTTCGCAAATTACTATGCTTTTTTTGTTCTTTGTTGTAAAGTTCCTGTCTTTGATAATTTGAGTATGTTTTTATAGTGAAAGTTACTGTTTTTGATATTTATGTATGTTTTTATATTGAAAGTTCCTGTCTTTGGTGTTTCTGTATGTTTTTATGGTAAAAGATTCTGTCTTTTGTGATGTTTATGGGAAATTGAGTATTGGGTTGTATTGGTTTGATTGGTTTGGTGGGATTGTAGAGTGTTTATGCCTTTATGGTGTGTTGTGTTGATTGTTGAATTGGGTTTGTGCATGTTTTGTGTTTGAGTTACTGGAGGGAGTTTAATTTGGTGTTTTTAGCTTGGTCAAGGACATGGGAGAAAGAATTGAATGAGGGTGAGCTTTAGCAGGTTGAGAGTTCGTTGTTCGATTTGATAGACGGATTCTTCTAGCCTTTTGCCGGTCCAAAAGAAGTAGTAGTAGGATTTGATTTGCTCTTAATGGTACAAAGTAGAGCATAGTGTATATTGTAGAAAGCTTCTGTATATGGCAGAAAGCTTCTGCATTCCATTTGATGTAGAGAACTGGCAACCGCTTTTGTGTTTCTTGCGCAATTTGGTGTTCGATGGATGTCGTCATGTTGATGTAGAAAGATTCTGTTTATGGTAGCTGTATTTCCTGCTCTATATTGAGCATGCCAATTAAGTGGATAAGAAACAAATCTAGCAGGATTGGTCTCATAGGCCAATTGTATAGAGGGGTAAGTCTTATTCTTCTAGTTCTTGAGTAGAAAACTTTGAGAGTAGCTTAAAAATTATAAGCTGATAGGGTATCAGAAAAAGGTGCTTTCCTTGAGCTACAAAGTCCATGTATAGCGGAAAATATCATATAAGTTTCTAAGTGAAGTCCAATGAGCTTCTGAAAAAAACTTCTATGCTCTCGATTTTCCTCAGTTCCATAAGTTTAGACTGTCTAGGTTTTCCCAAGTCGAGTTAACAGATCTGTTTAAGTGGAAGTGGATTTTCTGTGATCATGCAAAAAAGGGAACTATTCCCACCATAGCTTTCTCGTAATCGTGGATGTGTAAACGTCATGTCTTGGACATTTTTCTTTCACTCAAGCCCTTTTCTGCATAGATGGATGTCAAATTTCTCAACTTTCTGGGGCGCATGTGTTGTTTCTCTTTTCAGTAGTTTGGATTTAGACTGCAAATGTGGTAGTTAGGTTGAACCTCTGTTTTTATATTTTGAGAAAAGAATCATTTTTCTTCCCCACAGTCCACCCCTAGCGCTTTAGTGCTAACTTTTACATATCCTAATTACAGTGTAGTTGTGGACTAATATCTTTCAATCTGACCCCTGTTTTGCAGCTACAAGAGATGCTTCAAATTTATTGGCTCACGAGGCAGCATTTGCTCTGGGCCAAATGCAAGACGCAGAGGCAATTCCTGCCCTAGAAAAAATTCTGAATGACCTCTCTTTACATCCAATTGTTCGTCATGAGGTGAAACAGTTATCAAATGTTAAGCTATTCTTTACTGAGATACTAATTAATTTTCTGACTGTTTCCACGTTTGTCTCTTTTTGCATAGGCTGCAGAGGCTCTTGGAGCAATAGGCCTGGAAATGAATGCTCCTCTCTTGAAGAAAAGCCTGTCCTCTGATCCTGCTCCTGAGGTTAGAGAAACTTGTGAATTGGCTTTGCATAGGATTGAAGAAATGAAAAATAAGGAAACTGATGATAGAGGAGCATCACCGTATTTGTCAGTTGACCCAGCTGCTCCAGCTTCTTGTTCGTCCATCTCTGAACTAAGGTATGTGTACTTTTATATTAAAATAATGATTGTTGTTTAAGGAGGTTCAGCAATTCCGAGAGCTTATTATGTTATTTTAATCTTCAAGGGATATGCTTTTGGATGAAAGAAAGGGCATGTATGAACGATATGCTGCCTTATTTGCTCTTCGCAATGATGGTGGAGATGAAGCCATTAGTGCTGTCGTTGATTCCTTGGGATCTAAAAGTGCTCTATTGCGCCATGAGGTTAGTTATATATCTTAGCACTTGAGTGCTTAGTAGTCGGTATGTCTATGTCATTTCTTCTACTGTTGGCTTCTCTAAGTGAATGCTACACATTGATCAAAAAGTAATCACTAGTAACTTGTTGTAAAACATAGTTTGCTGCTTCAGACTGTGATTACCCCCTTGACATCATTTTGATGGTGCATATATTAAGTTCTTGAGGTAATTCGTACTCGTTCATATAGGATGGGCCAGTCGTAAGTGGTAATTTTTTGCACAGTGACAAATGCGCCAGCTGTTGTGGGCCTAACTTTATACAGTATATGATTCTTCAAGTCTAGGTATTAAAGTAGCTTCTGCTGGTGTGTTTAATTCAGAAACTTATGAATTGCTTGATCAGAGGCAATTGCAATTGTAAGGTTAATGCATTCCATTAGGGAGAGGAATTGTTGGAAAATTAAGGTGGAAGAGAGAGTGGGAGAGAAGGGTTTGTAGTCGAATACAATGTTAACATATGAGTAGAAGTATATTTATCTACAATTGACTCAATATAACAAATATTATGAGTAAATTCGACAATGAAACAACTTAATCATCTTAATTACACTTAAACCAAGCATGACCTTGATGATATTGGGATATATCGTTAAGATCAATGGCGCAAGGAAAACCATTGATAATTGATGTTTGTGTGCATATTTTCGTTCCAATTTTGCAAGCAGTAAGTGCTGACACCTACTCATCTAAGTATCCAACCATTGATGATAGATGCTTTTCTTGAAGACAGGTTGCTTATGTCCTCGGCCAAATGCAAAATAAAGCTGCATCAGCTGCTCTCATTAGGGTTCTTAAAGATGTTGCTGAGCACCCGATGGTTAGACATGAAGCTGCTGAAGCGCTTGGCTCCATTGCAGGTGAGCTGTTTGTTAAAATTGTGCATGTTAGTACAAGGAGTGTGGAAATTGTGTTAATAAAATCACTACCTTTTAGTTAAGTGATAAAGTGAGGAGTAATGAAATCACTTCATTATACATGATACATGTCATTTAGCGTGGGCCTTTGGTCTCTTCCAAATTAATCGTGGTTGAAATTTAAACCAGTACCGTTTATCTGTGTTACAACTTACACTTCATAATTCTACTGTATGCTTACATGATAATTGTCTTTCCATTTATTTATACTTGTTTCTATCCCCCAGACGAAGGAAGCATAGCACTTCTTGAGGAATTCTCCAAGGACCCCGAGCCTATAGTCTCGCAGAGTTGTGAGGTTGCTCTCAGTATGCTCCAATTCGAAAAATCAGGCAAATCTTTCGAGGTATGTATTCTATACTCCTATAATCTGCATGCATAAAAAAATGTTTCAATTAGCTCACATTTTCCCTAGTGAGTTTCTCATCACCGAACAATTTTGATTGCAGTACTTCTTCATGCAAGCTCCTGCTGTCGAGGAAGCTGCTTAATCTCACACATGTCAGAGACGCCAACTTTGTGTGTCACAAGGATTTTTCTTATCGTGCATTTAGAGTGATCCTATTCTACCAGGACATATGCTGGGAAGAGACTGTTTCAGGATTACGGAGTGTGGTTATACTTCTGATAGGATATGTGACCTAGAAAAGAATAAACAGTACTGTACCATTTTTCCTAAAACATAAATCATCTTTCATCCTGTGAAGCTTGCAGGGTACCCGTGTTCCTTTTTTTTCTGGAAACACTTGTACACTACTACTCATACCGCCGAAGGCCGTCCTGGCAAAAGATTTATTGTATCTGACCAATATATGTTTAACTCTAAGCATCACTATTGGGACTTCCTTAAGTTTAATGGTAATTGTTGGAGTTAAATATTCCCTGAGAACATCATGTTGTGGAGTCGTGGACTATTGAAGGTCAACTATAAATTTATCAATTGTCAGATGTTCTAAGGTTAGATGAATGCATGCTGACTCTACTGCAATAGTTCTGCAACTACAATTTCCTCGAAAGCTAATTGATTAACACCATCTTGTCAATGGTTTCCATGTTTTCATGTGTTTGGCTTAAAAAGAAGTGATTAACAACTATTAGAAGATAGCTTGTTTCTCCTCTACTAAGGATTTGATTAATTTGTACCAAAAAGCTAAGAATTTGATTAATAGCCCGTAATGTATTACGAACAGTGAGAATAACATAGTAGAAAAAACCTCAAATGAACATTTGTCGAACATAAACCCGAATTAATAACCAAAAAACTCTCACAACTCATTTTTTTCTGACTGAAAAAAGTGTACGATCTCGCATATAAATCAATTTTCACATATTATAGTAAAAACAAATGACATCACTATACCAAACTCTATTGTTTCCTCTAGATCCAAGTTAAATAGACCTATGTAATGGGGCGGCTCTCCGCTAGTTCCTTATAATCCGCCCTACTTGAAGTGGGCCGCAAGCCACAATGTGTACCTACGGATCAAGCCACTAACAGATCCGAAAAGATCATGACCGATCAAAGTCATGAAAAAAAAATGAAAAACTAGCATGGAACATGTATTAACCTACAACGACCCACAATCCACCCATTTATAACGGCCTACAATCCATCTACTCTACCGTGCAATTATTCTTAGAAACCCATCCTACCCGACTTATTTTAATTGCGCCCGCCCCACCTCACCCCACAATTATCCTTCGACATTGTCCCCCCCGGCTTGTTATTATGCCCGCCCCGGCTCGAACCCGCCCCGAACTCGCCCCGTCGAACAGGTCTAAAATGCAAAAGAGGACTAACAACTTAACAAGAGAAGTTGTTATTATGTTACTCTATCTAAATACAACACAATTAACCAATCCTTAAACTCAATTAACCTTGGAACAACATAACGACACAACATAGTGACACCAACTACTTTAAGTCTTTAATCAATGATGACTAAGCAGTGCACTTCTTAAGTGAACTGTCTTTCAAAAAAACCACCTCACTCAACCCCAACTAAAAAGTAACTACCCACACTTCCATTCTTCGAATTGTCAGTAAAAATGGCAGAAAGGGTGGGCCCAGAAAAGGGGTGGAAAGCAGAGTATGCAAAGTCAGGAAGGTCTTCATGCCGAACCTGCAGGAGCAGCATTGGCAAAGAGGCCCTTCGTTTGGGCAAAATGGTCCAATCTCAACAGTTTGATGGCTTCATGCCTGTAATATATTTCCATTCTTTTATTTCCTTATGCCCATTTCTTTGTTTTTTGTTTTGTATATTTGATATTTTGTGAAATGTTGGGTTGTTGTTTATTTTGTTTGTTATGGAGTTAGTTGAATTGGGTTGGTGTTGGATTATTGTTTAATGTGCTAGTTTTAGTCTAGTGAGGAATAGTTGAGTGAGATGAGTTTCACTATTGAGGGATATTATTGTACAATGCGCGTGGCGCCCCTTGTATGATGCATCATGTACCATATTCACCAGTATAGGAATATAGCTTATGTACCCCTTGTATGATGCATCATGTGCCATATTCACTAGTATTAAAAGGCATATTCACGTAATCAATATAGCTTATGTACCCCTTGTATGATGCATCATGTGCCATATTCACTAGTATTAAAAAGGCATATTCACGTACATCAATATAGTTTATGTATTCGTCAAGAATAATACCACCTAACCCGTCATAGGGTTTGTATTCACTAAGTATGAAGTGCATATTCACTAAGTATTGTAAATTACATGTTTAATTATAGTGTATATATTCACCGATTGTTTTAATATTCATCCACATTTATCTCAGTGCATGGTGCTTTATACAAGGGGTGTATAGTATAGTTTATCCTATTGAGAGTACTCTTGAAATGTTAATTGGCTATGTCATTTGGTTGTGAGGTTTATGTAGGAAAGGGCATGACTTTTATTGTTGTTGTGACATGATATCGTTGAGGTTGGAATATCGGTTACTTGAGGAGCATAATTGACATGCAAAGGGGGCGTGGAAGAGGAATCGCTAGGATTATTTTAAATTAATATAATTATGTTCACATAAGGAGGGAATACAATGAAATATTCAAATGCAATATTATAGGGCTTGGACAAGCAATTTTGTAAAAAGTGCTTGATGATGATTTACAAGACTTTTTTTTTTTTAATCTAGAATGTACTTATACGGTCCAGTAGTATAGTTAGGCTGCTTGGATAAAACTTTTCATGGAGTATTATATAGTAATGGGAATGGCAGTGGAAATTGCTAACAAATTGGGTAGCATCGTGAAGAGACCGACCGGGGGTGGCAAATGGTAATGAGGTGGTTTCGACCTCTATAATTCTATTACCACTTAAACGTGATGTAATGAAAGCTCAATGTGAATTGTAAGAAAATTTATATTATTTCGAATGGAAATGTATTACCTCGTCCATCCCATTGGACATATTATGGAAAAACTACATTCAAAATTCATTTCTTTTACCCCATTTCTGTTACTCCTTTGGTTACAAAGTAAGGTTTCTACTTTATTTTGGGTAAAGTTTAAAAACATTGAATTATAAATTTAGTGTTGAAAAACAAAGAATCATAGTGTGATGCTAGAAATTTCCATGTGTTCTTAAAAACAAAATCACAAAAGTGTGGAATTTTTTTTTAAAGATTAATATATATAGAAAAAGTAATGGTGAAATTGTTGTCTTGGAGACCTCTCGTGAACAAAGTACGAACCTTATCGGGACGGAGGGAGTACTTTGTACCGAATGAGCCATGCGTTCTGTTTATGTACCTTCACAGCTTGTTTGGTTCGGTATCGATAATAGGAAAAGCAATGGAAATTTGCTCACAAATTGGATAGCGTCATGAGGAAAATTTCATTGAGTGGGGGATGTTACTGAGGTGTCTTCTGGCTCTATGATTATATTACCACCTAAATATGTGGTCTTAATCTAATAGGAGGCAATGGGGATTGTTAGGTGGAAAGATGATCCGCCACGCCGTTGGACGTTTCGTGGCAAAACTACGTTGAAAGATTCGTCCTCATTCTCTTATTCTGTTACCTTGTATCGAAGGAGCTGATGAGCCTCCACAATTATTTATGTGCCTTGTAGTGTGAACTATGTACCTTTGCAAATTATAAGATATAGATATTTTTAGAAGAAGCTGAGAAAGCACTTGAGAAGTATTAAAAGTAGGCGTAGGTGTATGATTCTGCGTACACTAGTGTATACCTAATATTTTGTGAGACTGATAATATCATTTCTTCATTTCCAACGTTATGCTCTTATAGCTACTTTTGGAGTGTGAGCTTTCATGTGTATGGATCATGCTATTTTAAGATCAGATCACTGGTGAAAGTTGCCACAAAGCTTAAACTGTTGTCACATTACATGCTATTTAATATTTATATAGGACTTTTTGGGTGTTTAACTTCTGTATTCCCGTTTTTGTTAGAAAAAATTTCGTTTCGTTTGCGTTTGTAATGCATATCTTTTGTTCCTAGAAAGAATTTCTAATTTTTCTGCTGATGTTCACCAGATGTGGCACCACGCTGCCTGCATAATGAGGAAAGCAAATCAGATTAAATTGTAGGTGCTCCAAACAAGTTACAGTTTCTGAAGAGATAAAACAATCTTCTGTCTTCCTTTGGAGAGATTGGCACGTGTAACTTTCTCTTTTTTGTTTAGTGTTGATGATGTAGGAGGCATTGAATCGCTTAGATGGGAAGATCAACAGAAGTTAAGAAAATATATCGATGGTAATGGATTGGCTAGCACTGGTTCTGTTGCTGCCCCAGCTCGTACTTCTACCCCTGTTGCATATGGTATTGAGGTTTCCCAATATTCTCGTGCTACATGCAAGCGCTGCAGCCAAAAGATATTGAAAGGACAGGTGCGTAGTACACTCCAATATAAGTCATTAAAGTGTGTGGTTTGCACTTGTGCTCACTTTTTCAGCTCTCTCATAGATATCTGCATCAGTCTAATATAAAAAGAAAAATTTGAAATATTTGACATGTCTATGAGGCTTAGATCACTACCCTAGCCTTCTAGAGATTTTAGTGAAAAGGACCATGCATCTTTTGAAAAAGTCACTCATGAGGAATTCAAGGTGTATCAATTTGATGGTTCAAGGTCACTCTATCAGCAGCAATTTCAAACTTCCTTTCGTATGCTCTAGTGCTGCTGTTTTCCTTTTATTGATATATCTTTTTCATACGGATACTCATTGCTAGACTTTGGGTGCTGAAAAAGTGCATGCTTATGCTTAGCAGATTTTTCGATTGTTCTTGAGACCTTGTCTAATTAGAAAGGAAACATTTCTCTTCTTATTATTTCATCATCTGAGCAGATTCGGATTTCTTCCAAGACTGATGGTCAAGTAGCAAAAGGTTTGCCATGGTATCATGCCACGTGTTTTCTGGAGTTATTTCCTTCCACCGTTCTGAATAATTTGTTTGGATGGGAAAGCCTTCCGGCTTCTGATCAAGCTCCGCTTCGTTCGGCTGTTAAAGGCAAAGCTCCTACTCCTACAGAGAGTGGTACTAGCTCCTTCTAAATGTTCTAATGTATTTTGTTTATTTGTTGTTTCCCTTTTGTTTTCTTCTTCAAGATAATTTCTTGGTACCTTTCCCTGTTGAATATCGAGTTTTTATTCTGCTTCTGCTTCAAATACCAAGTTAGGCCAGCCATATTCTTACCGAATTATTGCCCATTTTAGGCCTAAATGGTAGTGGACAGGCCTCAACACAGTCAAAAGCCAAAGGTGGTGTCAAGCGAAAAATTGCTGAAGGAAGTGACCAAAACGTCAAAACTGTGAAGACTGATGCTGATATGGTGATGCGAAAGTGTGGTGCTAATTCTAATACTCAACGCAGTGGGGTTGGAGAAGCATCCTTGGAAAGTAGATTAGAGGCTCAGACAAAAGCATTATGGGATCTGAAAGATAATCTGAAGAAATATGTTTCAACTGTAGAAATGCGGCAGATGCTTGAAGCCAATGACCAAAGCACATCTGGCTCAGAGCTTCTTTTGAGGGACCGCTGGTAATTTCCTTCTCGTGTTGTTTCTAGCTGGTTATTTCTTGATTCTTCCTTTGCCCGAAAAGATTGTCATTGTAGGTCTTCAGATAACTCTAATGCATTAATTTCTTAAATATCGCTGATCTGCATGGTTGTCTAAGTGGCGATGTATATAGATTTGGTAAGTCTGGGTATTGTCAACTCATAATAATGTAGAATTGTAGATAAGCTAACATATTTTCTTCCTCTCTGCCAATTCGTATATGGCCTTTGCATAGGATTAGTATTTCTCACATGATCAATTTCTTTTAAGTTTTAAGCTTACCCTCTCGTAGACAATGTTCACGTTGCAACACTTGATATAATGTAGCATCCTTATAAATAAACTATGTACTGTATTGATAGTCAAGTGTTCCCCAGACTTCTCAAAATAGGAGGAATGAATAAGGTAAGATGGAAGTATGAAACTAAGGCACAAACGAAGTGGAACGGAGGGATTTTTTAATTGTCATTTTGCGAAAAGACAATGTTTGTAGGATGACTCGAAATTAGTAGAATGCCAGTCTGATGCCTTCTTCTCCACAAGTATGTTAGACTCATATTTCTACTGTATGCTTTGTTCCAGTGCCGACAGGATGATGTTTGGAGCGTTGAAAAGGTGTCCTATGTGCTCTGACCATCTTCATTATTCTGGAACTACATATAAGTGCCATGGGTATCGGTCAGAATGGAGCAAATGTTCTTACTCTACTAGTGAGCCTGAAAGAGAAGGAAAATGGAAAATCCCTCCAGAGATAGATAATGAGTATCTTCTCAAGGTAATTCACCTAAAGTTTGACTTTAAACTTTAATGTCATTTTTCAGATTGTAACCTTGGTTGAACCGACTATGGGCAGTGGTCTAAGTCACAAAAGGCAGCAAAACCTGTTAGGTTGCTTCCACCTTCATCTCCCAACTCCTCAAGTAGAAATCAAGTTGCTAATGGACAGCGTAGGCCTTCTAAAGACGAAAATTTGCAGGATCTCAGAGTTTCTTTGTCTGGACTACCTGTAGAGACTGTGGTATAGTTCTCCACTTACCTTATTCATAGTTGTATCATCTTCAGCAATATGTATACAAACATAACTTTATTGTATGTCAGCATAACCATATATTCTAATGAGTATCTTAGCTTAGGTGAGGTTCTCATTTGAACCTAATCCTATAATATTTATATCTATTTGTGCATTCCTGATTCTTGATGCTTCTGATTGTTTAGGAGGAATTCAGAAGCAAAATTGAAGAGGCAGGCGGTCAGGTGCACTATAAAATCGAAAAAGGTTTCTTGAGAACAGTCTCTAATTATGATAGCAAGTTTCAGTTTATCCCGATGATATACTTGGTATCTACTGAAGTATGATACGTAAGATTTCTGTTTATATTGCAGATACAAATTGCTTGGTAGTGGGGGAAGGACTCAGTAGTCGAAACACCGAGATGAAGAAGGCAAGGTAACATAATCACACATCACTAAGCTTCCTGAACTGCATTACTGAATTTGTTGCATCACTGCTATCTGGTATCATTGTGCCAGGAAGATGAAAATTCCAATTGTGAGAGAAGATTATTTGGTTGATTGTATCCAAAGGCAGAAGAAGCTTCCATGTGATCTTTACAAAATTGAGTCCGCTGGGGAGTCTTCTAACATGGTTACTGTCAAAGTTAAAGGGCGAAGTGCAGTTCATGAGGCTTCTGGCCTGCAAGATTCTGGTCACATTCTGGAGGATGGGACTAGCATCTATAACACTACCTTAAGCATGTCTGAACTGTTATCTGGTATTAACAGGTGGGTGTATGGGAAATTTTAATGCCATAAGCATCAGTACTGATCCGACAAGCATACCTCCCACATAAGTGAATTTCATGCTTGTCCATACTTGTTCTCGAGGGTTGTTAGAAATTGTCGTACTTAAAGTTAGGAAGTTTATAATTAAGAATAGTTGGTTTTGGGTCTTTCTTTACTGAACTGATCTTTGCTGCAGATTATCTCTTACCTGAAACCTTGTATTCTATTAGCTGCTCGGCATTGACTAAACCCTTGGTCCATATCTGTGTGGCTTATCTAACTACTGTTTTTGTGCTCTGTAAAGCTACTATATCCTTCAAATCATTCAAGATGATACAAGTCCAGATTGCTATGTTTTCCGAAAATGGGGTCGAGTTGGTAATGAGAAGATTGGAAATAGTAAACTCGAGGAGATGTCAAAGTCGGATGCCATTGAACAATTCAAACGGCTGTTTCTGGAAAAAACTGGGAATTCATGGGAAGCTTGGGTGAATAAAAAGGAATTCCGAAAGAATCCTGGCAGATTTTACCCATTGGACATCGTACGACCGTTCTGCTTCGTCCTTAAGAATCTTCTGAAAGTCATGGTGTGTGTCTGCTAGTTTCTTAATTTGTTCTTATTTTGTCTCAGGATTACGGGGTCAACAAGCAGGGCCCAAAGAAAAATGTTGATGACGGGAATAGCCAACTGTTGCCTGCGTTGAAAGAGTTGATTAAGATGCTCTTCAATGTAGAAACTTACAGGTTATAGTGAGATTCTTAATTATCTTTTTGTTCATCTCGTATTCTATTCTTCCCTGGATTAGCCTTACTTGTTTGCCATATTGCAGAGCTGCAATGTTGGAGTTCGAAATCAACTTGACCCAAATGCCTCTTGGGAAACTGAGCAAGAGCAACATCCAGAAAGGTACGCGGTAAACATTGCAATCTATAACATTTGTAATCACTGTCGTTATTTCTTTTGATAAATGCATGATTATCATTGGTGTTGATGGGTATAGGTTTTGAGGCCTTGACACAGATTCAAAATCTATTGGAAAATACAATTCTTCAACCGTCTGTTAAAGAAGGCCTGATTGTTGATGCTAGTAATCAGTTTTTCACTGTGATACCTTCTACACATCCTCATATAATCAGAGATGAGGATGATTTCAAGTCAAAGGTACAAGACACCTTGGAAATAGTGCTTTTTGTACGATAGGTTTATTGATTTTTCCCCTGCCCTTTCGTTGTATCATGTTCCTTACTTCCTTTTGCTTTATAATCTCGAGTGTCTGTGTGCTGGTTGAAGGATTGGGGAAAGGTATCATGTCCAATTCCGCCAAGCTATCTTCTCATATCTGGCATATGTTTGAATTTGACAAATAATCAAAGCTCTTTGTTGTCAATCTCCATCACTATAGTAACTCTCCTAAGGGCTGTACATTGCTTAGGTGCATATCCAGCTTAGGTTTTATATTTCCACAAGCCTTAACGTTCTTAACTAGTTTTCATGATAGGTGAAAATGCTAGAAGCTCTCCAGGACATTGAAATAGCTTCCAGATTGGTCGGCTTTGATCAGGATAGTGATGACTCTCTTGATGATAAGTATATGAAGCTACATTGTGATATTGCTCCCTTGCCCCATGATAGTGAAGAATATCAATTGATTGAGAAGTATCTTCTCACTACTCATGCCCCTACACATACGGTGGGTTAAAGTTTCTTCCTAGCACTCTCAAGCATGTTTTTTTAGTTAACAGATTTTTTATGCTTTCTGTTCCTATGTCTCATAATGCATCAGGAATGGAGCCTCGAACTGGAAGAAGTTTTTGCACTTGAAAGGAAAGGGGAGTTTGACAAGTTTGCACCTCAACGTGAGAAGCTTGGCAACAGAATGCTCCTCTGGCACGGTAATCTTAATCTTCTACTTATACTAAATGTTAATTATGCTCTTATCTTCTCTCAACTATAAAGATGAAATTTTGTGAAAACTCATGATGCAGTACAATTGATTTTCTCAGGCTCCCGATTGACAAATTTTGTGGGCATCCTTAGCCAAGGACTCAGAATTGCTCCTCCTGAGGCTCCAGCCACTGGCTATATGGTTTGTGCCTAATCTTTTTCACTCCTACCCACACAAACATATTTGACAAGGTCCTGTTGTTGAATGTTATTTCTCTGACTATGATTTGACCTTTATTTATTCCGCAGTTTGGCAAAGGAGTTTACTTTGCTGACCTGGTTAGCAAGAGTGCTCAGTATTGCTACACTGACAGGAAAAATCCTGTCGGCTTGATGCTTTTGAGTGAGGTTGCTCTAGGACAAGTCCATGAGCTAAAAAAGGCCCAGGTGAGGCTATTTTGTTCTGTTTTAAATCAGAGCAAAAGCAAGAAATCGTTATGTTCTCAGGGCATAGAGTAACTTTTTGTTTACTTGCACTGTCTTGATTCCTAGTATCTGGAAAAACTCCCAAAAGGAAAGCACTCTACGAAGGGGCTTGGCAAGAAGGTGCCTGACGAGAAAGGTTTTAGAAAATGGAGGGACGAAGTAGTTGTGCCTTGTGGGAAACCTGTGGACTCCAAAGTGAGAACATCAGAGCTCATGTACAATGAGTACATAGTATACGACACAGCTCAAGTAAGTCTTAGGACATTCCATTTCAAATCCCATTTTTATGTTACCTATCACGCTGTATAATTAAATGCTCTTCTTGCGTTGCACACAGCCTAAATGGCTTCTGCGTTCAAAGGGTTCTTAATTGCACAATGTAGTAAGGGGTAAAATATAGGGGTTCCCCTGTTTGTCTCATGTCTACTATATGCTAATTTAACCGGAACTTTAATGCAAACTGAGTTGAAGTGACAAAGTAGTCAGTGTTTTAGATACATTATTTAATTAACCAAGGATCTGAAGAAGACTGTGTTGATGTTGCAAAGTGATTGAGAAGTATTGTTTATTGTCTAAGTTGAGCATATTTTCTATTGACGATACTAAGCAATAGTATTATAGTAACCATACATATTGACGGCCATGATTGAGTACAAGGCTCATCCATTGCTTTTCTTGTTATGTACAAAGTTGGCCGTGTGATGGTTCCAGAGTGGTTGATAATATTCTCGTCATTGTTATGACGACAAAGTGTCCTTTGGAACAAAGTTTCAAGTGCAATCCTCTCTGAGCATATACCGCAATATTTGTACCATTTTGTACCATCACTCTATTGCCTCTCATGCCTGTATGTTAGTTTGGCTCATCCTATTCCATACCTAGTTTGTGCTGCTTATCCGCTAGTCTGCTACTAGTCGCTATACTTTGAAGTTCATGTATATCATTAATCATTCTAGCTCTATTTTTAGATGGACTAAATGTTTGTATGCTAATGACAGGTTAAGATGCAGTTCTTGTTAAAGGTTAGATTCCACTACAAGAGGTAACTACCAGCTGAAAGATCAGACAAATTGCAACTGTGTACAGTGGTTTCTGTTTTATTTGAGTAGGGAATAGCGATGGTGCTCTGTGTGCGTGATCTGTCTTCACTTTTGAGTGTTTGTTAAGTTCTTGGTTCAATGAGATCTCATTTTGGGGATAGCTGGAGATCATTGGCCCTGTATATTCTGAACCATGTAAATGTTCAAACGCAACCGTACAGGAACTGGTTTCTACTTTTGTGACTTTTATGACGTGAAGTAGCACTTTCTAAGAACTTGAAAACATTCAAGCCATTTGATTAAGCTATATGTTCTGCAAGTTACGTATTTCCGAATGTTTCATGTAAGTTTTGGCGGGTTTCTCATCAGTCGTCTACCATATCACTCACTTAGCCATGTGCTGTACAGACTACAGACTACAGAGTGAGTGTGATGTGTGAATCAACCTTTTTTCCCCCTTTCCCGCTCTTTTTTACAACATACCTCCTCCTCTTTGTTGTGAAATAAGGCGGACTATTTTCGGCCCATAATTTTGCTGGACCGGCTAATCGATTGGTTTTGATTAATCGATTCAGCCAAGTTACGAGCAGTTCATGCAAAATCTAAATCATTTGTCAGTCTTCCCAAAGCATTTCGATTACCATTCAACTTCAAACAGGTTTTGTTGCCTCGTTTGTATTGACCAAGACGAACATCTTAGTTTCTTTTTCTATCTTTTCATGGTGCGTACAAAGAATAATCTAACTCATTTGATCAAAGCACTGTATGGGTGAATGAGTAGTATAAATCTTTTATTTTCTTGATTACCCATTATAATGTTGTTTTTGCTGAATTATACCTCGCAGGGATGTGTAGGTTCCAATTACCACAACTACCATACTCAGTAGCATAAGTACCATGTTGACCACTTGCTCAAATGATCTCCTACTAATTTTTGAGATCTTTAAGTAGCATAAACATGGAATGGTAATAGAAACTGTAGCACTTAACAACGCTCCGACAAGTGACATAAGACTTCCAAAGAACGGAAGAGACACGGCTACGATCACTTGTGTAGCAACTAACAGAGTCCTTATTAAGATTTTGAATGCCTTGTTCTTGCGATATTTTGGGAACCAACTCTCAGTGGTAGCTGCAACAGGTTCCAACATTAGTGCGAATTTTGACAGAGGAGTGATCCATGCTGTATAGGTTGCAATCTTTGAGCTTAATCTATGGGTTGGAAGATTCAAAGTAATTTGTGATTGTAATGTTGAGCCAAACATTAGATAGCCAAGTATGGCCATTGTTGCATTGGCAACGGTTGCACAAGAAAAGCCAATGAGTAAGACCTACCAGAAAAGACAGAAAAACATCAGTTCGTTAAATTACAGTGAAGTTGTTTGGTTGACAAAAACATAGTAATAGAACTCAATAAGGATGCCAAATACCCAGAAAACGGTAGATTTACTGACCAAGAACCCAGGGTAATTGAAAATTCACGTAAATAATCAAACAATATTGACTACATCACATGAAATGGAAATTCCTACAATGTAGCAAATGGCCAATACTATTTTAATTTTGGAAAACTCATGCTTATTTTCAAAAGCTTATTACAAAATTCGTACTGTAAATCATAGTTTCTAAGTCATACCTTAGTGAATTGATGTTTCTTTTGCATGGAATTGTACAAGGTAGGAAATACTGGATTCGCACTATAACAAAACATGTACACGCTTACGGCAGTTGGCATCCCTTTCCAGTTTACAAATTCTCCTTTGTTGTGAAATCCGACACCATCAAAGAATCCAACCCATAAAACTGATGTAAGAATCACAAGACAAGCAATGACACCAGTGGCAGAAATATAGGCAAGAATACTGAGATTGTCTAACCAACATGTTGGTAGAATGCCGAGGGCTATAATCATCACAAAACATTCTTTTCCACCAATGCTTATTCCATGTGCATGAATTCTTACTCTAGGGAAGAGGTTATGTAGATTATCCCCTTCCAAAATCAAATAACCTGTTAAAACCAAGTATAGGTCCACATATAGGATAATTGATACAACTATTTTTCCAATTTTTCCGAATGCAAACTCTCCGATGTCGCTATAAGTTTTGATAGTAGGATTCAGTTCCATGCATCGCTTAGTAAGTATGCCTGCATAGCATGCTGCTCCTATGATTACGACAAGTATAATCAAGCTCAACCAGCCTCCTGATGCTAGTGCATATGGTATCGTTAGAATTGCCACTCCTGTGTCATTGAAAGAAGGTCCAATGTCAAGGGCCTGCTTCTCACCAATTTCAATTTTTAAGAAATGTTCAAAAAGTTTAAGAAAATGTGAAACATTTGTATTTGACCACCCTAAAAATTGATTTTTATACAAACCGGCCCCTTCTAAGAAAAAACACTCTAGTTCTAACCCCCCATATCGTATGAATTTGTACATAAAGTTGATCAAGTTCACCCTTTCAATTGGTATGCGCGCCATAAATATATTCATTGATTAGCTTAAGCTTTTGGGTTGAGGCTTAGTCGATGAATACATTCCTAATATATGCATGCAGCCATGCATGTACGATAGCAATAAAGCAAATTAAATAGTTAGATTACAAACAAGAAAAAGTACAAATAAATTTAAAGGATATATGATGTTAAAAGTAATGAAGAAATTACAGAAAGACCACCTAGAATCGAATTGAGGCCATTAAACACGGTCTTGAAGACTGAAGTATTGCCTTCACATGTGGACTCGATGTCTGTTTTCATCTCCATAGTTTCAAGCTCTAGTAGACCAGCGTTTCTACCAAAGTGACTAGATGATGAGCTCTAGTCATAGGAAGATCGATATGCATGCGCTCATAAAGACCGGTTTCAATAGTGTTAATTAAGCGCTGACTTAATTGTAACAATGCAGAAGTTGGGATTCGGCTTTGATGAAATCTGAACAACTTCTTACTTCTTACTTATATGGTCTTTGGAGGACCTATTTCAATGATTATTTTTCTCAAAATAATAAAATTCAACTAGGATAAATTTTAGGGGTAGGGAACTATCGATGTACATGTCCTTTTCTAGTGTTGGCCTGCAGGCTGCAGCCTGCTGTTGATGCAAAGTTCCTGCATGGGCAATGCATATATAAGAAATTCTTATGCATCCCCAAGGATCGATCTGACGAGTACATTTCTTCATGCCGGATGCTATGAGCTGCTTATGAAACAACTTACTACTGTATGTATAAGTTGGACAAATATCCTTTAAGCGAAGTCATGTAGGACAAAAAGTATTGACTTTGGTCTAATTTTGTCCTCAGATGATAATCAACGATAATGAAGTCAATGTCATTGATGCTTTTCCCAAACGATTGTTGGATTCAAGCAAGCTGCACGCAGCCTGCAGCAGGTCGCTTAAACGAAAACGTATAGTGACCAAGCCATGGGTAAAAGCACTCCACAACACAAGGAGTGAGTCATGCTGCCACAGGTATCAAAAATTAAGCCCATAAGATTAGTCAACCACCTTATTTTTCTTTTCCAAAAAATATGTATGACACTGTCTAATCTCATATGTTGAATTGAGTAATATGAAAATGATTGTTTCTCTAGCTTAAAGTGATTGCTTTTATCAAAGTGAACAAAACTAATCACTCTTATTATAGTGGACTAAAAGAGACCACTTTAACTCTTAACTCAGTTAATGAGTAAGCCTAATTTTCAATCACAGTTTCTTATAAAAATTTGTGTATTTTGATTTAATTATGATAAGGGCACAAGAAAGTTTTAGACGCCATAGGAACACCACTTGGCTTAAATACGCAATCAATCAATCATTCAAATCTACTGAAAGTTTTTCGATACCTACTAGTAATTAGTAAATGATGAACAAGAATGTAATAGTAATTTTAATTGGATATAATATTAATTTTTATATTTCTTGACTGTCATAACTATTAAAAAAATTATATAAAAATTAAAGTATACAAATAAATATATTTTGAACATTGCAATAAATCATGGACAATGTAGCTAGTCACCTTTGTTTTATATTTTTTGGTGTTCTGTAATTTATTTCATTAAAAAAAAAAACTAGTTTTCTATATTCGGTGAAATAGCGCTGAAAGAAACACTAATCTAATATGTCGAAAATTAGGTTTCAAAATCGATTTTTTTCGATTAACTTATATAAATTTTTTTAGAAACATAAAGAGCAAACTAATATAAAAAATTCCCAACTTGATGCCATACGTGTGACTGTGTGAGTTGTGACTCCTTATCATTCCTATGTGACAACCTAGTCAACTCAATAACTTATGGAAAATAAGATGGCGCCATTGGATGGTATCGAATTTGGGCACCATCCTTCCCACAATGTATTATTATAATAACACATATTAATGAGGTGTAACAAACATTATAATATTACATGTGAAAAGGAGAGGCACCTAAATTCGGTACGTACTACCCGATAGAGCCTTATAATTATCCTTAACTTAAATGACCGTAACTAGAAATGGTCTAACAACGGAAGTTAGAAAATGTTGAACCTTGTTGCCCAACACACTGACCCTGAATGAGCAGTTGATAACTTCTTTTATTTACTCTCAGATGCAAGATTTACCTATGAATTGTTTTCCAAATTTGTGGCTCTTCACTGTTTACGTACTTTTAATTTTGCATTTCGTTTAGTGTTTACTCTATCTATAGAGTTCATAAACTCACTGTCCATTGCCCTCATACCTTAGTGTTGCTCAAAGAAGTTTCATTAAGTTTTCTATGAAACCATTAATTTTAAATTAAAATTAGTTGTTGATTTTAAAATGGTCATTTTATGGCTTAAAATAGTCTATTTTATTACAACATTAGAAAAAATAATGGTCATGAATATACAATTTTAAATTATAATTAGACAGTTTAATTTATGAAGAGTTTTAGGTGATAGATCAGTCGCCGTAGATAAAGGATCGAAAATTGGAAGATTATGCGCAAAGCATATAGTCCTTATATGCAAGGCAGACGACTAATTTGATGACTGTACATTTGCTACACACTTATACCTCGGTTTAGAATGTCTCTAGTCTTTTCTCTGAAAGTATGTTGCTTCTTATGATTAAAGAGTTCAAGGCTTCGAGCAATGCCTTCCATTCCCTACCGATTCATGTCAAATGTTATTTATGGAGGCATTAAGCAACAGAATATTAAATGTTCTTATGCAACGCTGCATGTTTGTTCGGCAAAATTATTTCGGAAATTTCTATATTTTTAATTTTTTTGTAAATTATGAATATTAGTATCTCATGAATCAAAATTAGTGACTTGTTAGTATGCACGTCCTAACGTAATACTCACTCCACTCCAAATTTATTACTTTTTAACTAATATATATAATTCCAACTATATAAGGCACACACCTCATTTACAATTAATTTAGAACAAAAAAAGTCGATATAGTCATAACCATGTGCTGATGTGCATTATGGAAAAATTGACGCTTATAAAGATGTTAAAATTATCTGAATTTTGGGCAAAAACATGATAAGACGCTAAGAAAGAGACAAAACTTAGTGTCACTTTAGTTTTGGAGGTGCAAACTAACAAAATTACCAACATGAATACACAACATGATAGCGTTTGCTGTTTGGTGCTTAATTATACAAATATCATTGATTGCTATTTGCTAAGAAACTATTGGGGGTATTTGAATTCTGGTGTGTGTAGCATTCTTAGCAGTCAGCACTCACCACATTACTAGTTTAATAGGTTAGCTTAGTTAGTAATTGTTTCCCCAAACTCCCCTGAATAATTCGTTTCTTTATATATCATATTCTAACATCAGTCATACAAACGGCCAAGTCAAATACACGTAGATTTGGTGTGGCTGATTTTGGCCCTCAGGTTGTGGTCCATTTCAAGACAGCTAGAGATAGATGCAAGATCTTTTGGCTTTGACCTTCATTCTTGTTGCGTTATGAATAGGAAATAGAATGTGAGCTACGTACTGCATGAGCTTGCTGATGAACGGATATGAATACAGAAAATTGTATTAGAATGTTCAATGATTAATTATCAGGACAACTTATAACAGTGGCATGCTTAATGGTATAAGAAGCATGGAAACTTCTAGATGGTGGTGTATCCCCGTATCTAATACACGGATACTTGGTATCAGATACACGGAAACACATGCATGTAACTTACTGAAAGATACTCCCCAGGGAATGCATTAATGATAAAGAGTCTATATATATATACAAGGATAAAGGGTACAAAGGTAAACCCGTATATACAAGAATCTGACTACGTTATATACTCTATTACTTACAAAATTCGTGAATCCTTCGTTTACCCGTATCCGATACGTACACCTTGCTATATTTGTGAGTACTTCGCAATGTCCACAATCGTGGAACCTACTAGACAACTGCACTTTGAAGAAGTACCACAAGGGATTGCCTGAGGACAGCAAAGCATTTCTTTATAAAATTTCGGTACGTTAGTTTCACCTATGTTATGTATACAGATCTGTACACAGCTTCTAGTCTTCAAGACTCTAGCATAATACATTTCACTTCAATATATTAGATTATATTATCAATCATCCAAAGGAAACTAGTAGAGTATATTTCATTATGTTCATCCATGAATCTTCTTCGAGTCTTGCAAGTTGCACGTGTTAACTAGACGATGATGGTTTAGCCAAATGACAAAATGATAGCTGCTCTTAATTACTTTAATCCGTACTGTGAAGCGTTCATGTTTCCTTAACCTAATGCAAATGTTTTTGGGCCAATAATAGCGCAGATAAAGCATCATGCCTAGATAAAAAGATTCTCCTCATAAGAATGCACTACCAGCAAATCAACAAAAATGGAACCTTAATTTATACAGGTTGAACAGCCAATCATGATCAACGCTTTTGAACAATTTATGTTTCCTGTTGTCGTTTGTGATGAGATCTTCTTATCAGATCCTTTGATGTGATGATCCTAGATTAAGGAGTTTGCTTAAACCGTATGCGAATGAAGCAACTTTTTCATATCAATGATTAGTCATTTTAATTTGCTCTTTGATTTTGACTGTTTAAAGAGTTTTCGAAAAGAATGTATGAAATACTAGTTGAATAAGCTAAAAGCGGACATCTACACGAAAATTTCTAATTTTTTTTACCTATTCTCAATAAAAATGCAAAAAAAACTTTTTTATTAAATAGCACACAAAGTCGTAAATATGTAAGTATCGAAAGCATGACCTCATGGTTGGAAGGTAAACTATACCGATTTCTTATTCTTTTGTATATTTAGTTTAACACTAAATTATAGCTTTATTGGTATTGTGACTTTTTATTTCTCATGGTGTCAAAATCCCCTAGATGTAAAGAAAATCTTTCTAAGTTTCAGTTTCTGATGCATGCCATGTGAGTAAGTGATGTGGTTTGATTGTATTCAATTAAATGAATGTTTGATTATGTCATAAGGTTTGAGACCGTTGGAAAGCAAGTCCATGACTTTAATGAGGAGGTGATTAGAAATGTTCGCAATAGATAAAATTACAATTTCCCCTACTTCAGATGAATGATGACGATGATGCTTCTAATTGTTACAGGAAATGACAGCTTTTTGATGTATAAAGACGTCCTGCCATATTCCTTTGTTTATGATGACGAAACATGTAACAACACAAACTTATGCGTAATGGACTTGGACCCTTTTCTTCATAAATGACTGACTCTAGCTTTTGTTCTTTCTTACAGCAATTGTATTTCGGTTTCTTCTTTATAATGTTGGCAGCATTAGTAATCATGCATATAAATATATGGTCAAACAGCAACATGTTCCTCCGATCCTCACTTGTGAATGATGAATATAAAAACTCCGATATATTTGTTGGATAAAGTTAAGCTTTAGAACAGCTATAGATTAGTGTCCAACTTTGACTAAGATGTTATGGGTTCAAGTTGCAGAAAGTGGGGAGTATCAAGGACCTCATATGTTGAATTGATAACTCTAGATCCTTTAGCTTGATCAGTGCAACACATGCTTAAAGCAAATGAGCCGAAGAGTTGAATTTGAGACTAAAAACAAATTCTCGCTCTCAGTGAATTCGTTTTTCGGCTTGAATACAGATTAAATTGGATGACACGTACACGTAAAATGAATAAAAAAACTACAAGAGGGAAATGCTTAGGAACAGTCTTGATTGGTATCCTTTTAAAGGAAGTTCTTGAATATCATGTACTACTAGTAAGTTTTATACTCCATGTATCCCATACTGCTTAGATTCATGCAAATAAATGGTTCAATCACTTTTTTATTTTTTTTTATTTTTTGGTATTCTCAAATATGTGGTCTAATTTTCATACCCTACCATAGATTAGTGCTCACCGTATATCGTTTTTCTTGTTTCTTCTTCTTACTGTCATGGAGTTACTTAGATGGCTTTGAATGCAAAAAGGACCATATGTGCATTTAATACGTGCTCTAAATTCCATCTAGTATCACCTGACTCCCACACATTGGGACAAGTTTAATGAGGCTGTGAAATTGAGAGCTCAAAAGAAGCACTTACTTCCAATATAATTTCACTAACCACTTTACATATTTATTATGCTCCCTTAGTTACATTAACTAACATTCTATGTTTATGATGAACGCTTTTATCTTGTTAAAGAGGCAGAAAGAAGAATAAATAAGCGAAGAGTATGAACTTTTTTGTTTTTTTATTTTCGAACTAATGTATGCTTTGTTCGAAGTTGAAAGATTTCGCTAACTCAAGTTCTTTGAAGAACTTGGATCCACACCTATTAAAGCGAAGAGTATGAACTTTTTAGATCGATGATGTGAAGAATTCGCAATTACGTGCAATGACTAACCCTTCAAATATTCTCAGTATATGTTAGTTTACAAATAATGCAATCAAATTAGCTACATTGAAGCCATTGTGATACACTCAAACTTAAGAAGACATGGTAAAAAAGGGTTTTCTTCCACAAGATGATTGTTCACGTACGTACTTCTATTAAAAGAGTAGGCGTGTCAACAGTATGAATCCAGTAGTCTAAATTATTACTTAGGGTCGACATTGACTAAAGCTTCTGCAATGTGCTGGTGAATGGAAAGATATGTAATCATGTATAGAGGGGAAAAAGAACATACGGAGTATTTATGGATCATATGAACAGATGAACTTCACTTCAGGAGTACTCCTTCATATGGAGACGCCTTTAGAAGAAAAATTTAGTACTAGATTCTTACTTAAAGTTGCCGGTGAAAGATACAGACACGTGTATGTGGACAGTGACCAGAAAGCAAACAAATGAAACCAGTTTCCCAGATGCGGCGTTCGGCGGAAAAATGAACTCAAAAGGCCCTCAAAATCAAACTTGCAAAGCTAAAATAATTCCCAACCAAAGCAAAGCATCGCAGATGAGACCAAAACTATGACTAAACCATACACTAATAATGTTTGTAACACTACCATACATAATACTAATCCATCATACATGTTCTTTAATATAATGGAATAGTACGCAAAGTGCAACCAAAATCAAGTGAAACTGGTCAGTCCAAGCTCAAATAAACAAATTCCACTTAGAAAGAGTATAATATAAGGAAAACTTAGTTCCTTCCAAAGAGTAAGTATTATTTTTGCATAGAACCATTACCAAATGTCCCCTTAAAACCCTGCATTAAGGGACCCCCTATGTCCTAGTTTCTCTTGTTATATATCCCCCTTATCATGACCCACCCCCACTCTCCAAAGTATTCCTACTAGCTTATAATTTGCACCATTTCCTAGTGCACCCGTGTGCTTAACAAAATCTTCGGTAACATTTTTCTCTCTTAACTTTCCTCTTCTCAAGTATGGCAGCTGGAGCTGGAGCTGGAGCTGGAGCTGGAGCTGGATCTCCATGCGGAGCATGCAAGTTTTTAAGGCGAAAATGTGCAGCAGATTGCATTTTCGCCCCGTACTTCTGCTCGGAGCAAGGTCCGGCGCGTTTTGCGGCCATTCATAAGGTGTTTGGGGCTAGCAATGTGTCCAAACTGCTCCTACATCTCCCTGTACATGATCGGTGTGAGGCTGTTGTCACCATTGCTTATGAAGCCCAGGCTAGAATCCGTGACCCCGTTTATGGTTGTGTTGCCCACATCTTTGCCTTGCAACAACAGGTAACACCTAAGCTAAAAGCATATCCTTTATTACATAAAATGCAACATCTAAAATGTACCTAAGTTCAAGCTTTTGCTGTGAGTTTGATCCTTAAAAAGTGTCTAAATAATTTGGTTATAGCTTTTTTTTTGGTACATGAATAATGAATTACGATATAGTTTTTGTTTTTTGGTCCGAAAGGAGCACACTAACTCATAGATGAAAATTAAACCTCCAACCTTACGATTATGGGTAAAGAAACTCTGACCATCTGAGCTAACCTTTTTCTCGCGAATTATGGTAATATGGTATAGTTGGGAATTTGTGATTTTGATATTTGGGGAAAATTTCATAGAGATGAGCTGATTGTTGGATTTTTTTGGTTTACGTAGGTGGCATATTTGCAAGCACAATTGGTACAAGCGAAGGCACAACTTGCAAACACTATAGTAGACAACCGGAGCATGGAAAACCAATGGACTGGAGTAATAGGGAACAATAATCATCATGGCATCCAAACAGCATTTCAAACTCATAGTTGTCCAACAGCAACAACTACAACAACATCAGCGGCAACACATAATTACATTAATCCCATATCACCTCAGAGTTCACTTGAATCAATTGATCAGCAGCAGGGCATTCATGATCATGGGATGATGATAATGGCCATGCAAGACTTTGGTGGACTACTTCAGGCCAAAACTGAGGGTATAGTTGGTAAGAAGAGGTCCCATAATGACATGGGAGAGCTTCAAGAATTGGCATTTAGGATGATGAGAAATTAATATTCTACTAATAAAACCAAGAAGAAGAAAAAGGACGTACGTTGAGGTGTATGGCACTATCCCACATATGATTGTAAATACAGGGAAATGTCATAGGAGCTAATGTTTAATCGTAGTACACTAGTACTTAGCTTAAATTAAGTTTGGGATATAACTATATAAGCTGAGGTAGACCCAGAAGTGAGGCCATTTTGTTTTCCCTTTCGCTTTTGTCACAAATTAAAGATAGAACAATCCAAGGATCAAGAATTTGAAATTCAGTTTAGCTTTCATTTTCTTCTGATCTGTTCATTTGTTTGAGCTACAAGTAAAGACTAATAAGAAGAACAAGTGCATTTTCGTACACCTCTTCGTTATTCCAAAAAAGTTGATGAAATTAATATCATATACGAAAATCCAATAATATGGCGGTCATCTTTATAAAATCTAATTTATGTCAAAATTTGACCATCTAAAAAATGGATACTATTTGGCTAAAAGTTGTAATAATTACAATATTAATAACGTACGTGTGACATGAATTTTAATTTATCGTTAAGTTTAAGTTTATTTAAATAAAAATTAGATTGACTCGTTTTATAATTTGTGTTCTTTTAATTCGTTATAAAAATCACAGTATAGCTAAAACATATCTTGGGAATACAATCCCTGACTCTTCAAACATGTAGCAAATAATAGAAAAAAGTAGTAGATAGTAGAGATGACATGATTCATAAAAATAGTATAAGAAAAAGGAGAACTTTTATAGAAAATTGCAATAATTAATTTCTAAATCCACCTTAGGTATTTAGATCATCATGGAGAATTGTTAAAAAACATGGGGTAGCACAGTGGTGTTGTACCCCATCTCATATACCATAGGTCTAAAGTTCAAAGCTTACCACCTATATCCCCTCCTTACCTACCTAAAAATAAAAATCAAAGAGATTTATCACTTGCTTCAGGTATAAAGAACGTATAAGGTAAACACTTATAGAGCGATAAACTTTGTGCACTACCTATGGACTATTAAAGTTTAGATACGACTTGCAATTTCAAGCATACAAGGTAGACATGTGCTACTTTTGCAACTTTTCTAGTTGCATAGTCCATTACAAATGTTTAGGATGTCTTCTATATATACATGTCAAATTCCAAATAGAGCGTCGTATGAGTTTTCAGTGTGAAAAACACCTATTTTGGGTAGATTTGTCATATTCTAGTCGCATATTATGAACATATGCATTACGGACAAAATCAATGATATGAGCTACTTTTGGCCTAATTTTTGCCATGTTTTTATTTTCCAAAATCCATTGTATACATTTAGACTCACTTACCAATTTTCATCAATTTACGAGTGACTTTTAGTGGGTCAATTTATCATGTTTTCAAAAATGCTCGACAAGTGACTAAAACATACCCCTAACATACCTAGCTACGACTACTATTGGATCATAAGAGAACATAATTCCTAGGCGTTGATAGGTTTATTACATGAGAAAATAAGAACATACTAGAATTTGCGTATAGACATGCAAACCATAGACAAAACTGATATCGTGAGCTACTTCTTGGCTATTGTTTTCCACATTTATAAATCCATAATTCAATATATATGTTAAGGACGCATGCTACAAATTTTCATCAAATTCCGAGCCAAACCAATATAAGAGGTTTCTGCTTGAATTATATTCACAAAAACCGGTTTTTTGGGTCGATTTTGATTTTCCGGAAAAAGTCCCGAAATTTAACGAGCATGTTAATGGGTGTAGTGACGTGGGGCATAATTGAAGCATGTGGTAATGCATTCATCGTTCTTGATACTTACGGTGTGTTTAGCGCTCGATTGGAGCAGGTGCATAACGGACAAAACCGATGGTTTGGGCTATGCCAAGCTACCTTTTGTCAATTTTGTTGTTCCATTCTTCATTTTATGTGTGTAGGATGCCTCCTACCAATTTTCTCCTGATTCTATTTCAAGGCTGAGAATAGGTTTTTTCGTGTGTTATAGTTCATAAAAACCTGCTTTTTTGGTCGATTTCATATTTTCAGGATAAATCCCAAAATTTACCAATCATGTTCATAAGGTGTATTGGAGCATAATTGAATCATGTGGGAATGCAATTCCTCTTTCTTGATAGTTTTACGGTGTCTATAGCGCTCGATTCGAGCATGGCATAATGGACAAAACTGATGGTTTGGGCTACGCCAAAACTACTTTTTGGCAAATTTATGTTTCCATTCTTCATTATATGTGTCTAGGATGCATTCTGCCATTTTTCGTCCGATTCTATTTCGGGACAGAGAATAGGTTTTTTCGTGTGTTATAGTCCACAAAAACCGGTTTTTTGGTCGATTTTTTATTTTCTTGAAAAAGTCCCCAAATTTACCAAGCATGTTCATAGGTGTATTGGAGCATAACCGAAGCATGGGGCAATGTCATTCCTCCTTCTTGATAGTTTTACGGCGTGTTTAGCGCTAGATTCGAGCATGTGCATATTGAACAAAACCGATGGTTTGAGCTACGCCAAAGCTACGTTTTTTGTAATTTTCTTATTCCATTCTTCATTATATGTGTCCAGGATACCTCATCCCAATTTTCGTGCGGTTCTAAATTCGGGGCCGAGACGAGGTTTTTTCGTGGGTTATTTTCCACAAAAACCGGCTTATTGGCTCGATTTTTTATTTTTCGGAAAAAGTCTTGAAATTTACCAGTGATGTTCATAGGTATATTTGAGCATAATTGAAGCATATGACCATGTCATTCGTCCTTATTGATAGTTTTACGATGCATTTAACGCTAAATTCAAGCATGTGCATCTTGGAAAATTTCTTGTTCCATTCTTTATTATACGTGTCTAGAATGCCTGCTACCAATTTTCTTCTGATTCTATTTCAGGGTGGAGAATAGGTTTATTCGTGGGTTATAGTCTATAATAAATCGGCTTTTTGGGTCGACTTTTGATTTTTCGGAAAAAGTCCCGAAATTTATCAAGCATGTTCGTAGGGTGTATTGGAACATAATCGAAGCATTTGATAATGATATTCCTCCTTCTTGAAAGTTTTACGGTTTGTTTAGCGCCCAATTGGAGCATGTGCATGATGGACAAAACCGATGGTTTGGGCTATGTCAAGCTACATTTTGGCAATTGTGTTGTTCCATTCTTCATTTTATGTGTGTAGGATGCCTCCTGCCAATTTTCTCCTGATTCTATTTCAGGGCTAAGAATAGGTTTTTTCGTTTGTTCTAGTCCATAGAAACCGGCTTTTTTGGTCGATTTTATATTTTCCGGAAAAAATCCTGAAATTTACCAATCATGTTCATAAGGTGTATTGGAGCATTATTGAATAATGTGGGAATGTCATTCCTCCTTCTTGATAGTTTTACGGTGTCTTTAGCACTCGATTCGAGCATGGCATAATAGACAAAATTGATGGTTTGGGCTACGCCAAAACTACTTTTTGGCAAATTTTTGTTTCCATTCTTCATTATATGTGTTTATAATGCATCCAACCAATTTTTGTCCAATTCTATTTCGGGGCAGAGAATACGTTTTTTCGTGTGTTATAGTCCACAAAAACCGGTTTTTTGGATCGATTTTTTATTTACCGAAAAAAGTCCTGAAATTTACCAAGCATGTTTATAGGGTGTATTGGAGTAAAATTGAAGCATTTTGCAATTGCATTCGACCTTCGTGATAGTTTTACGGTGTGTTTAGCGCTCGGTCCGAGCATGTGTATAATTGACAAACCCGATGGCTTGGGCTACGCAAAAGCTACTTTTTGCCAATTTTCTTGTTCCATTCTTCAATAGATGTGTGTCGAATGCCTCCTACCAATTTTCATTCGATTCTATTTCGGGGCTTAGAATAGATTTTTTTTATTAGCTAGTCCACAAAAATTGGGTCTCGGTTTTTGATTTTCGGAAAAAGTCCCAAAATTTACCAAACATGTTCATAGGGTGTATTGAAGCATAATTGAAGCATGTAGGAATGTCATTCCTCCTTTTTTTATAGTTTAACGGTTTGTTTAGCGCTCGATTCAAGCATGAGCATAATGGACAAAACCGATGGTTTGGGCTACGCCAAAACTACTTTTTGGCTAATTTCATGTTCCATTCTTCATTATATGTGTCTAGATTGTCTCCTGCCAATTTTTGTCTGATTCTATTTCGGGGCGTAAAATAGGTTTTTTTACGTGTGTATTGATAGTTTTACGGTGTCTTTAGCGCTCGATTCGAGCATGGCATGATGGACAAAACTGATGGGTTGGGCTACGCCAAAACTACTTTTTGACAAATTTCTGTTTCCATTCTTCATTATATAATTCTAGGATGCATCCTGCCAATTTTCGTTCGATTCTATCTCGGGGCAGAGAATAGGTTTTATTGTGTGTTATAGTCCACAAAAACCGGTTTTTTGGGTCGGTTTTTTTGGAAAATTTCTTGTTCCATTCTTCATTATAAGTGACTAGAATGCCTCTTGCCAATTTTCGTCTAATTCTATTTCGGGGTGGAGAATATATTTTTTTCGTGGGTTATAGTCCACAAAAAATCGGCTTTTTTGGTCGACTTTTGATTTTTCGAAAAAAGTCCCGAAATTTACCCAAGCATGTTCATAGGGTGTATTGGAGCATAATTGAAGCATTTGGTAATGCTGTTCCTCCTTGATAGTTTTATGACGTGTTTAGAGCTAGATTCGAGCATGTGCATATTGAACAAAATCGATGGTTTGAGCTACGCCAAAGCTACGTTTTTTGTAATTTTTTTTTTTTTCCATTCTTCATTATATGTGTCCAGGATGCCTCGTACCAATTTTCGTGCGGTTCTGAATTCGGGGCCGAGACGAGGTTTTTTCGTGGGTTATTGTCCACAAAAACCGCTTATTGGCTCGAATTTTTATTTTTCGGAAAAAGTCTTGAAATTTACCAGTAATGTTTATAGGTATATTTGAGCATAATTGAAGCATGTGACCATGCTATTCGTCCTTCCTAATAGTTTTACGATGCATTTAGCGCTAAATTCGAGCATGTGCATAATGGACAAAACCGATGGTTTGGTCTACACAAAAGCTACTTCTTGGAAAATTTCTTGTTCCATTCTTCGTTATATGTATCTAGAATACCTCCGGCCAATTTTCTTCTGATTCTATTTCGGGGTGGAGAATAGGTTTATTCGTGGGTTATAGTCTATAAAAAATCATGTTCATAGGGTATATAGGAGCATAATTGAAGCATGTGGGAATGTCATTCCTCCTTCTTGATAGTTTAACGGTTTGTTTAGCTCTCGATCCGAGCATGACATAATGGACAAAACTTATGGTTTGGGTTATGCCAAACTACTTTTTGGCAAATTTCTTGCTCCATTATTTAATATATGTGTCTAGAATGCCTCCTGCCAATTTTCATCTGATTCTATTTCGGGGCGGAAAATAGGTTTTTTTCGTGGGTTATAGTGCACAAAAAATCGGCTTTCGGGTCGACTTTTGATTTTTCAGATGAAGTCCCGAAATTTACCAAGCATGTTCATAGGGTGTATTGGAACATAATTGAAGCATTTGGTAATGTTATTCCTCCTTCTTGATAGTTTTACGGTTTTTTTAGCGCTCGATTCGAGCATGTGCATAATGGACAAAACCGATGGTTTGGGCTATGCCAAATTAAAGCTACATTTCGGCAATTTTGTTGTTCCATTCTTCATTATATATATCCAGGATGCATCCTGCCAATTTTCGTCTGATTCTATTTCGGGGCAGAGAATAGGTTTTTTCGTGTATAATCCACAAAAATCGGCTTATTGGCTCCATTTTTTTTTTTATGGAAAAATCTTGAAATTTACCAATTATGTTCATAGTGTATATTTCAGCATAATTGAAGTATGTGACCATGCCATTCGTCGTTCTTGATAGTTTTACGATGTATTTAGCGCTAAATTCGAGCTTGTGAATGATGGACAAAACCGAGTGTTTGAGCTACGCAAAAGCTACTTTTT
>CAAKMY010055757.1:37945-48031 GCA_901111285.1 Corrigiola litoralis
GTTATAGACCACAAAAACTGGCTTTTTGGTTCGATTTTTTTTTTCGGAGTAATTTCCGAAATAATCCAAGCATGTTTATAGGGTATATTGGAGTATAATTGAGGCATGTGATAGTGTCATCCCACCTTCTTGATAGGTATACGGTGTCTTTAGCGCTCGATTCGAGCATGGGCATAATTGGCAAAGCAGGTGACCATTCCGTATGAGACTATGAGAGTGTAAGATTAGTTTATATGAATTTATTTTATTTTAGATTCTGGAAATTTTAGTGATGTTGTGAATTTTTTGTATTTTTTTTTGAATTTTCGGATATTTCGGATATCCGTAGAAAATCCGATCCGTATCTGATCCGAAATATCCAATAATTTTTCGGATATCCAATCCAAAATATCTGAAACCTAAAAATCGGATCGGATCGAATGTTTTTCAAATTGGATAAATCGGATCGGTTATTTGTGAACACCTTGGACAAAACTAGTCCATTATATGTTTAGAATGTATCCCAACAATTTTCATCAAATTCCGAGCTAGACCTCTAGATGAAGCTTCGACGTGGGTTATAGTCCACAAAATAGCCTTTTAGGATAGAGTTTTTTTGTTAATGTGTTAGAAGTAATCAAGCATACCCTTAGTGGCCTTGAGTTGTTTTCGGCTATTTTTGTTGCAAAGTTTTTTGTTTTATAGTCCATTCTATATATTTAGGATGCCTTCTTTTAATTTTCATCAAATTCTGATCTAGGGCCCCAAATGTGGTTTTCGCGTGGTAATCTTCCACAAAAGGGCTAGTCTGGATCAATTTTTTTTTTTAATGTTTTCAAAAATGTGAGGCCGTACTTTTCGTCGCCTCAAATTTGCTTATGTCGCCCTAATTTTTTCACTTTTTTTCCCTCAATACCCTTCCTACCTTCTTTTGCTTTCCCATCTGTCCCCACTCATTTCTCTCTCTACTCAACCCCACTTTCTTACCTTACACCTAAAATCTGAAAATGTGAGACCAACACAGCCTCATATTAACTAAACTCACTAAACTAAACACTTCATTGCAAATATTAATCCACATTTAACCTTTTTTATCCAAAATTAAAATCTGAAAATTTAAAAATCTAAGTTACTCATAACTTTTATACAGTTTCATGGACAACATCAACATATCCGAAAATGAAGTAAATTTTTTTTTTCCGGAAATAATATCTGACGCGTTGAAAATACACCCGGGTCATGGCTTGGACGTGTTGAAAATACACCCGGGCCATGGCCTGGACGTATTTGGGGTGCGGCCGAACCATGGCCCGGATGCATTTTCAACACGTTCAGACCATGGCTTGGACGTGTTGAAAATACGTCCGGGCCATGGTTCGGCCGCACCCCAAATACGTCCAGGCCATGGCCCGAGTGTATTTTCAACACGTCCAGGCCATGGCCCGGGTGTATTTTCAACATATCCTGGTCATGGCCCGGGTGTATTTTCAACACGTCCAAGCCATGGCCCAGATGTATTTTTAACGTGCAGATGTGATTTCCGAAAAAAAAAAAATACTTGGGGAGTTTGAATGTTGGTTCGAGGGAAGAAGAGGGGGGTTGAGTGAGTTTGGGTGTGAGAGTCTGTTTGAGTTTGGGTATGAGTGGGTCTGATAATTTCTGGGTTTGTGTGAATTTTGGGGGAATTTTTTTTTTTTTTTTAACAATGATGTGTATTGTTGTTTGTTAGACTTGAGTATGAGTTTGAGAGTGGGTTTGAGTTAGGAGAGAGAATGGAGAGCATATGTTATTAGATGAGGGTATTTTAGGAAACATAGTCCAAAAAAATGAATTATTTGGGGCGACATTAGCAAATTTGGGGCGACGAAAAGACTTCCATAAAATGTGCCAACAGTGATAACAGTTGTGTTCCTATGAGTATGATTGAATATTTGAATATTATGATAACGTACATTATTTCCTCGTATTGATTAATAAATGACATGTTTACCGCTTAATATGGACATCAAAACATATTAAATTGGGTAAATTATAAGGTAGTTTTAGTGGCAAATTCGTAAATAAGCAGAAAATCGGGGATATAATTGTAAATACGCGCTCAGAAATAAAAAGCCCCCTAAACCTAATCTCACCCTTCATTTCTCATAATATCACACACCTCTCTCTCTCTCTCTCCTCTCTCACCTCCCCCGCCTCCCCCTCTCTCCTCTCACTCCTCTCACCGCGGAGGCTCACCCGCCTCCCCTTCTCACTCCTCTCGCCGCGGAGGTGGAAAGTCTGACACCGAGGACAAAGGAGAATGACCCGATTGAAGGACTTGAAGTTTTCCAGCTTGATTCGGGCCCCGGTGATGTGTTCTAGTGTTTTTAGGCGATTTGGGGATGGTTTGGGTGTTTGAGGTTGTTTTTAGGCGGTTTCTTGATGATTTCGGGTGTTTATGGTAGTTGTCGGCGTTTTTGTGGTGGTTTAGTGTGGTTGTGGTTGTTTCGAGGTGGTTTTCGGGTACGGATGGGGTGCGGAGGGGGTGGCGGGTGATGGAGCGGTTAGGGTTTCATAGGAAGAGCTAGGGTTTCCAGGGTTTGGGAGTAATGCTTATTTGTTAGGGTTAGGTCAAGGTTTTCTTTGTTGGAGTGGATATTTAAATTTTATTATGTATATTCATTAAATTTTTGATGTATATTGGTTATATACATGGTGTATATTGGTTGTATTTAATATGTATATGTATTAGTAACTTTATTATATGTATATTGCTTTTTATAAATATTACGTATATAGTATTTATTATATTAAAAAATTATTTTTTATAAATGTACTGATATTTGTTGGGATATCAAAATTTTCTTATGTATATCATCATATTTTTGATGTATATATATCATATTTTTGATGTATATTAGTTGTATTTTTTATGTATATTAATTGTATTTATTTGGACATGTCTATTTTATTAATAATGTTGATAATGGCACTAATGAGTGGCTTGGACAAATTGTAAGAAATACAAGTACGTGTTCAAAAATACAGGAAAAAAAATACAAGTAAAAGAAAAATAATGAGTAAAAAGCGATGATTTGCTGCCAACGAGTCTCGAACTCGTGTCCTTAGGGACAATGTTCAACTGCACAACCAATTGAACTAGGAAGATCTGATGACTAAATGGACACGCTTAAAGATATTATTATTGAGAGCGCGTGTTTGGGCTTGGTTCCTTGGGACTACCTACTTCTATGTAGTCCCGGGACTACCTTATACTTATTGATTAAATTGTGGTCACTTACTATGGTCGTGTCCGTTATATATGGAGAAAACAGCTATAGATTGTTTTGGTCTATTCTTTTGGCTAAATTTAAGGTTCCATATTGTTTATTTTATATGTTTAGGATGTTTCCTACGAATTTTGCGCAAATTCCAATTTCGGGTCAATGAGGTTACAACGTGTGTTATAGTCCACAAAAAACGGTCTTTTCGAAGTAAGTTTTTATGTATTTCAAAAATGGGTCAAAAGTGACTAAGCACCTAAGACTATGATTGGAACATGTGACAATATATTCCTTCGTATTGATAGATCTACATTTTTAGCACTTAATATGGACATGAAAACATTTAAAGTTTCGACGCTTAATATGGACATGCCAAAAGTGACTTCTACCTAATATTGTGAAATTCCGATCTAGGCCTAAATGTGGTGTTTGAGTGGGTTATAATTCACAAAAAATGGTTATTTTGGGTCAACTTTTTATGTTATCTAACTGGAGTATTATTAGAGCATAAGAAAACATTTTTTAAAACTTGTGCGGTATAGTAGCACAGATATAATGCTAGTTTAAACATAAAACAAAGTACGTTCGCCTAAGTAGATTTTGAAAATGTATCTATAGTTAATTAACGTTCTATAATGATTGGTTTGATCTAATAACCCAAACGGAATAATTTAACATGATCACACGTAAGGCCTTCGAGATACGTTTCACCCTTCCATGGCTTTTTCGCAAGTCCAACAAAGCAGCTGTCATATACGTTAGTATAATATACTCCGTAAGATGCACCAAAAACTAAAAATATATAATATAAGATCGATGTAACATGAAAACTATTTATTTGCAAAGTCTTTTACATAACTTTATATACAGTATAAAATTTGGTTTTACACGGGTTAAAAATGATGACAATACATTGATTATCAAATAAATTAGGGATTCTGAAGCAAAGCTACGATTGTGGCCTCTAAGCTAAGGCCAAATAAACGTCAAAGTTCTAGAGGGTTAGTACTTAATTAAGGTGGACCCAACTTTGCCTTGAGCTTATATGTTTGAATATTTAGGCTTACCCAAAGATAGTCATCTGATCTTTCTTTAACATATAAAAAAAATCACATCTGTGTTCTTGTAGTTAGACGAATTGTCCCCTTAATTGGATGCACAAGTCTCTATCAATCGTCAAGAGTTTCGGCTACTTCTATAAGAGATTTGTTAGATTAAATGGTCCATCAAGAAGCTAACTAATTTAGCACTTTTGCGTTTTCTTTTTTGTCCTAATGAGGGGCTAAGCCCTAGTTTACCTTCTCTTTATAAGAAGGTGTACATTAAGTTTAATAGAGAGCATATAAATCATGTATATATGTTGGATTGAATTATAATTATAATTTTTTTTTTGGTTATTTTTACTAGCAATTGAGTTTATTTTTGTGTGTTATTCAAATGAAAGATTATTCATACACTATATAACATCTACTACAACTATACAATTAGTAAAGTAAAAATATACTTCATCCATCCCGATCAATTATTTGCTTATGTAAGTTGTATGTGAGCTGAATTTTTAAACAAATGTAAACAACTAGTTTGGACGGAAGGAGGGAGCTTTAGCTTATAATAAAACCAAACAAGAATCTTTTGATTAGATTTCGTAACCTACAACAAAGATTTAATAATTCGAAATACCCTTGATTCACTTTTACCATAATGAGGCCGAGTTTGTCTAGCAATTATAAAGTTTTAAATCAATATCTTGATTAGTCTAAAAGGCTTAACACATTTAAGAAATGCACAAGGAAACATCAATAAACTCTAACATCAACTGAAATTCCACCAAAAAAAAAGGTAAAGCTGAACCCTACAAAAGGAAAATAAGAAATATATTAACTTGAAAAATTGCAAATGAATATTCTTAGATCTTGAAAATAAATCAAAATCTAAAGTAATCATCTACTTTAAATTTTGATGGTAGCCCCTAAATTTCTTGATGGATAGAAGTTTATTAAAACCTCAATGAGGATGATGACCACATTAATTCACCTAACAAAAAGAAAAGGTGCAACTGACCAAATTGCTGATCTTTTCGAACCCATAAACTTTAACACCAAAGATAGTCCTACCATTTATCTTAGTCAAGCAGGTTGACTAGCAATTTCATACAATCATAGTGTAAGCCGTAAGGAAGGCTAAACAAATTTTTAAAAATATATAAAAAAAGAATAAGAAGTAGAAGAACAAAGTGAAGCAAACAAACAAGGTAGTAAACAATTACAAAGTCGAGTCCATATTATTTCGTCCTATATGTGTTCAACGGGTCACTCGTCTAATAATTGGACAACACCAGAACTTTGAAAGTGATTAATAACTAATTTAATTAGTTATTGATATTTAATAGTCTTCTTAGTCGAACAATGAGAGTCAAGAAGGGAAAACTTTGTTGTGTAATGGGAAAAAAGACGACAAAAGAGAAAGGTGTGTACTTTAGAACACAAAAAGGACGAGTATCACGAGTAAGAAGGGTTGGATTGCTCTAGAAAGAGGGAAGAAAGTGGTCTTCCCACAGAGAAAACAAAGCCAAAGGGAAGGCAGCATGTGTCTCTAAAGTAAGTTAAACATTCTTATGTCTCATTAAAACGGTAATTAATTGAACATGTAATGTGAACTTTTTTAAGGTATGTCGATCATGAAGCAGATGATATATAAGAGTATGCATGAAACTATATGTTAGTGGGGAGACATTAAGGCTATGTTTGGTAGAGACTAGAGAGAGTGTGTAATGATCACCATTACATTTCATTTAACTCAAATATTGAAGGGAATATAAGACATAAGAGACTAACATGCATAGGGTTGTAATTGATTACTCAACCCATGTAACGGTGATAACATTGGTTCAACTTGAAAAATGAGCATTACATAAGCTACTGTCATGGGAGCTATGATCTTGTAATGATAATTACATCTCCTCCCATGACATTCCATATCTCCCCTAAGTCCCCTTTGTTTTTTGTTTTTTTTTCGCTAAGTGAGATGTAATGACAATTACATTATAATCTATCTACCAAACGAGTCCTAAGGTTGTACATGAATCTATCTAAAATATTTTGGTAACTACAATGTTATATATGGAAATTACATCTCATACTTTTGGTGTTTTAGGAAATAGTGGAAAAATAGCCACAAGGGCATTGCCTTGTACTCTTGAAGTCTGTAGACATGGGTAGTGGCGGATCCTAAAAAGTGAAAACTATATTTCCAGTGTCTCCTTCATATTTTTGGTTAATGAATTGTTTAATTTTTCAATATAAAATCTTTGATTTTTTAAATCTTTGCAGCATTAAAATTGCATTATTAACAAAAAAAAAAAATTGTTTTCCTGTGTCCACTGACCAGATGGGCAAGCATACGTCCGTCATTGGACATGGGGTTTGTTAAGCGTTTGTCATGAAAATGTTTGGTTGACTTTGTATCATGTTATTGTTTTGTTTGTTGGATTTTGGGTTATGGACTTTTCTAAGTTTATCATTAAAATTAAACAGTATTTTCTAATAAGTTGTGTTTTACGTTTTGTATCATGCCATTGTTGAAGAATTTGACGGAAATTAGATTGATTAGCACCTCAATTCCACCCACATTATTCCACGATCTTTAACAAACGAAAACCGTAAGACTCATGATAGCAGATCAAGGATGAGGTTAACGTGTTTGGGAATGGTCATCCTCAAAGCTCCGTCCGACTCGCCACCTACCCACATTCTGTGACGCCATTGTCCGTTGAACAAAAGGGTAGAGGGAGGGAAGCAACAACAGGGGTGGGGGAAGAGAAAAGAGGCTGCAACGAGAAGGGAAGGAAATGGCAGCGGCGACAAGAAGGGAGGGGAAGCAACAACGGAGGTGGGGGAAGAGAAAAAAGGCGACGACAATGGAAGGGGAAGAGGGGTGGATGGCAATTGGGGTGAGAGAGGAGAGTGAAACTGAAAATAAAAGGAAACGGAGAGTAGGATTTTGTTTTGTTTTGTGGGATTTGGGTTCCGGGTTTGTCTAATTTTATCATTTAAATACGGATAATATTTTCTCATAAGTTGTGTTTTACATTTTGTATCATGTTATTGTTTTGTTTGGTGGGATTTGGGTTATGGGCTTGTCTAATTTTATTTTATAAAATTAGACAGTATTTTCTAATAAGTTGTGTTTTACGTTTTGCATCATTCCATTGTTAAAGAATACGATGGAAATTAGATTGATTAGCACCTCAATCCCTCCCACATTTATTGATTTATTTGTAAAAATCTTAATAGGGTAGCTACAAGGGTAGTGACGCAAATATGACTTCTATAAATCATACCAAGTTAACATGTACACAAGTCAATGTTGCTTTTACGTGATATTGTCTCTTGAGTTTTGAGTCAAATAAGGAGCAGATAAACTGATAAAAGAGCAGGAAAAAAATTAAAAAAAAAATCAAAGGCTTATATTCTCAAGCTGAAGACAATACATCTAGCTACTTTATCATTTCTTTATTCTTCCCAAATGTTCATATAAATTCACTCAGGACTCACCATGATTAATACTCCTAGTCACAAGGAAAATATCGTCAAAATAGATATATTCAGGAGCTTTGAGGCAACACTAAAACTATAAGGTTACGGGCTTGTGTCCATATGTCCAATCGGTTTTGACCTTTTTTTCCTGGAAATCTTATTTTCCGGTCGTAGGCCCATTGGATAGAATCGTAAAGGTTGGGCCACGCTATCTAATATTTCATTTCGTACAGTACAGCCGTTGTTGGCGGATACAAAAGAGCATGAACTAACTTCATGTTAGCATAGTAGCTGAAAAAGCCCAATGCTATACAAGTGGTTTCATATGATTTCACTTTATGAAGCACTTTTTTTGCTAGTCGTTTACTTTCTAAGAGAGCATCTACAACGAAAAGGGATTAGTCACTACTTCCGATAGTAGAACCCTTTGTTAGATAAAAAAAAAAAAAATTAATGCAAGTATTATCCCTAGTTGCCGTATAATTTGAGCAATAATAATTTCTCTTCCGTTACTAAGCAAGTCAAATATTATCTCTAATTCTACGCCGGTACTTGTTGGAGTTGGAGACCCGATTCAACCATCTCACTTCTCAAGTTGTCTTCATGACTTCGTCTATCATCAACTGGTGCTACTAGCATGTGATCCAACTCATGTTTACATGGCTCCTCAAATACAACTATGAAAGAAACAAATGAATTATAACAATAGGAAAAAGGGTGTGGGAGAGATTGATCTAAGAAGTGAATCGTGATCAGACCAAAAAAAAAAAAAAAAAAGTGAATCGTGATTACAAAAGCAAACTCCTGTAGATACTATGGTGGGTTTGTTTCATTCCAGCCACACATTCCTTTATAAGACGAGATTGTTTGCCTTTTCTTTTTGGTTGGATATTAGTGCACTAAGTGGCATAAGAGAATTGAACTCCCAAAATCATGATCAAGGCACATGAAGTCTGACCATCACAATAACTCTTGTTTTCTTAAAAGACGAGATTGAGAAATAGGTATTCCATATGTGGTAACGAAGTTCAATTCTCTAATGCATAAAGTTAGCACAAAAATGCATTGGAGCACGATAGATCGTTATATAATAAGTCTTGTATGAAGTTAATTAGTGTACAATGCGATTTGAATTTATCGTCCATATAACTAGAGCTAGCAATGGGATTTTCCATGAAATTTGAGTACTTGCAAACCTATGGTAGTACGATGTAGAAGGTCCATCTAATGGTAAAGTTTCTTCATCAAAGATTTTGGTTGCGCTATATTATCACATAAATAAATAAAAAGTAGCAATTTGGCAATACACTCGAGGCCCATGCTCCATAGTGTAATTCATTCTGTAGTCCGTTTTGTTTCAGATTCTTCTTGCCAAGGGAAAAAGGGAGGGGGATGGGGTTGATCAAGAGGATTTAGCCATTCTCGACTTACGACTTATGAGTTTGGCTTATAAAGTGATTATCAGGATTTAGGGCTTTCCTAGATATTCTTACTCATGTTCGTAGACTTCAACTAAGCAGCGTGTATAAACCAGCACCATACATAGTTGCCTCAATGCCTATCCACTATGACCTAAAAACTAACTAAATATATATAGGCCTAGCTCTATACTGCCATTTTCCTATATGTATAATAGCTACACACACATATCTAATATATATGTCGAAAGATTGGAGACTTTAACAAGGTGAAGATGTTGCATGCCACAGCAGGATCAGAGCATTATTGGCTATTTGAGCAACTAGCTAGACTCAGATATAAAAAGAGGTATATATATGTATATTCTCTCTAATGATTTAATGGCAAGTTTCTTTCTAATTGCCTTCTTTATTTTCTTAAAAAGCGCGTTTTCATTGAAAGAATTTGTGCGATGGAAATGGCATTGCTGATTGGTGAGAGGCTGAGAGCACGAGATCGATATAAGCTCAGCAGAACCAAAGTTTTGCACCCAGAAGGTACCTTCGTACCTATATATGCTTCTTCTCTTTTTTCACTCTCTCGTATCCAAACTTTTAAGATTCATTTAGAATCTACTACTTGAAAATGCTTCAACCTAATTTATTTATAAAAGTAGTTACATGATTAGTATGATCATCTTTTTTCCATTAGACATGGTTGTAAGATGTGGCAGCTAACTAAATCATAAGTGACAAAAGACTCATACCTGATCTCCCTAGGTCGGCATTGCAGCCTGCAAACACTTGGTCACAAAAATTTCAGGAATTGAATGAGCACTTAGATCAATAGTTAAGGGGTTGTGCCCTATGTCAATTATATTTGAGACCCTGAATATATATATAATATATATA
>CAAKMY010055777.1:0-12624 GCA_901111285.1 Corrigiola litoralis
TTAAACATTAAACATTGTTCCAACCCCTTTCACTCCTTTCCAGCCCCTTCCAACCTCTTCAAGCCTCTTTCAGTCCCTTCCAGTCCTTTTCAGCCCCTTCCAGTCCCATCCAGCCCCTTCCAGCCCCTTCCAGTTCAGTTCAGCAAAATTCAGCCGAGGAGAACAGGGCCCAAAGCCCGATGATCACCATGTTAGTATGAGTAAAATTATTTGATTGTCAAATTCTATACCGATGAGTTATCAAGTTTATAATCGAAACCACAATTTGACCCAAAAAATAAAAATAAAAATTAGTCGAAACCACAAGTTTATAAACTATAGATCAAAATGGAGTTTCAATTAAAAGGGATCTGATTGGGATTTGGAACAATCTTGCTACCATTTTTTTTTTGGTACATAAGGGGAAAACAATCTACCATTGTTTTATTTTTTTGGTACAAAACAGTCTACCATTGTGCATACACAGTCCTGTACTATAGGAGGAAAGTGATGGACGTTTTCCTATGCTATAGACGTTCATGCGATGCGATCTTTATCTGCACAATGAGTATCACTTCTTGCCTAAGAAGAGTATATCATGGAACGTGATGGTGTCACTTCGTTCATGTGGCCTATTTGCTTTTCCTTTTTTGTGTGTTTGTGGGGGAAGAACCAAGCAGGCCTAAGAACTTCGGTTCCCTTAACTAATTTCCCATCTGCTTGTGAGCCATCTCTATCTCGGTTCGTAAGCTATATCTATCACCTTCAACCACTTCATATGTACGAGTACAGCTTTGTAGACTGATGAAGAGACAAACATAATAAATTGCTATGCCAAACCCTATGTCTGATTTACTCCAATTTGCGCGAGTACCTCAGTACGTATTGCTTTGATACAATTACTTCACATGCATGTAAAGATGGATTCCTTGAGTACGATTTCCCTTTCCCAGCTCGGGGGAGCTTTCCATTTTACGTAATTGTACGTGTCACGTGCCGTAGAGAGACTAATCCATATATATGTTGGACTTCTGAATTGTTGTTAATTATGTAGCATATGCTTCCACTGTTATTTTTCATTGAAAATTTAAGATTATAGCTGATAGTAATGAATTGATCTAGCTTGTAGTTGAATATAGTAGTTAAGAATATTATATTTGACCTATTATAAATGGCAAGGGAAAGGAATTTTTTATTTAGTACATGAAAATGTTATCAAAAAGTCTCGTATGAGTATGTTATTTTAGTATTAGAATAAACTAGACCGTATTAAGCTATGTTATATACATGAGAATTCCTTAAAGTTTCAAAAGCGCCCAATAGTTTTAGAAGTTTCAAAGATTAGTTCAGTATTGTTTTCAGAAGTTCCAATAAATTCATTTACAAACATTTATATATAAATTAGGAACTGTATCATATCCCAAAAATTTGTAAAAGTTCCCAAGAAAATTTCATAAGTTCCAAAGTTTCCAAGGAAATATTATGTAAAGATCGCTTTTGCCTTAAAGTGTAAACCTGTTGCGAAAGCTAATTCTTACGACGCCTAGGCAATAAAATATTTTGGTTATTCATACAATGGCATGTACAATTGTACATCCTTATGCTTATTAGTAGCTAGTTTATTGGCCTTCTCGGCCAGATTCTATTGCGTACACCTCTTTCAAATATACTTTTATTTACCTTTGTATATTTTTTGTGTACCTTTGATAAGTTTTTATGTATCACAGTGAAATATTGTATAATTCTAATCTAATGAAGGTACACAAAAGAGTATACAAGGTACATAATATATACCTAAAGCTCTTCTCGGCCCTCTATAATAGTGCTCTAAGTTGTCCTCATTAGTCACCACGTTTGAGAAAGACTTTTTTTTTTTTTTTTTTTTGACAAAAGCCAAATCAAATGATGAAGCTTCTCATGGAGAGAGACTTTTCAAGCAAGCGAATAGAATGCTATGAATCCTGAAGTGATAGCATTATTAGCTTTGATGGGGTGTAGACAGATAATTGTTGGGCAAAAGGATGAATGTTGTGGGCAGCCTTGTCTAGCAGATAAACAACAGTCACATCTTCATTTGCCACCATAATATATACATGCCCGCTTGCGTACGTGGGACTCCTGCATAATCTAAGAGAACTACTCCGTATAGGACCGTCTTAAACATTTTAAAGGCCCTATGCAAAATTGTATGGGAGTTCTTTACATATGGGTTAAATTTTCATATACTGAGAAGGTTTTAAAAAGGCCATGATAGAGGTATTGCGTTAAAGTTTGACTTTTTTAAAAATAAAGGCTATTCCAATTCCTAACCCAACAGTAAACTAGATAATAAGCAAGAAAACAAGTAGTTAATTCAAAGTCAAAAAAAAAAAAAAACATAAGAAGAATACCTTAGGTTTGAACATGTGTCATCATAGCTTCCTACTCATTAACCACCCAATCTAGTACTGATGCTCTACTATATTAATAAAAACAGAAATGGGGCCCCTACAAACACGAGGCCCTGTGCGGTCGGCCACTTTGCACTTGCTTAAAGTCGGGTCTGAGTCCATACATTGAAAAATGTCCAATTAGATTAACGATGGGAGAAAATAATCTACACAAAGAAAGATGTGTGATATTTGAATCCCGTCTATATTAGTCATACATGCTTCAAGTATATAACTTATCTAAATGGTCTAACTTTCACATAAAATTAATCATTGCCAAAATTACTAATAAACCTAAGCCTAGCGAATAAGTAGAAATAACGGACTATAGATTCTAGAATAACCCTTATTTCAATAGTAAAAAAGTTTCAACAATATAGATGTGCCCCAAGAGGCAAACGTTGATAATATGTAAGAGCAAATGAAAAAAATAATCACCTCAAAAAAGTACAAAAACATCAAAGTGGCAAATGACAAAATTAAGTACAAGATTATTAAAGCAGATGTATCTCAATCAACCAATAAGGCCTTGTTTGGTAGAGTGTATTGCCATCGCTATTACAATCACCTATTTAGGTAAAAATATAAGGATAGAAATTAGTATAGAGAGTGAGAGGAGGTTGTAATCGCCATTACAAGGTAAGAACTCCTCATATTACAAGCTTATGTAATAGTGAATATTGTTCAAGTATTACTTACGTACTCATCATTACATCTGGATGTAATCAAACCATCCCTTTCTATGTTGGTTTCGTTTCCCTCCTTATTATTTATCTAATTTAAACTAAAAAGATTCCATTACATTACAATGTTGATTACATGTTAGAAAGCACAAACTAAAGTAATCAACTACCCTTAAGGAATATTCCAAGTCACAATAAAACTTAATCATGACGACTTTAGGAACCAAACTCATCCTTGCATTTGAATTTGAATGGGCAAGCCCAAAATTTTGTTGACGAGGGTTGTTCTATTTGTAATGCTTCAGTATCCACTTCTTTCCTTGATAGTGAATATAGGAGGATCACATAGACTGTTGAAGAACTTGCACTAATTATATCATAATGTGAGTATTGAACGTTGAATCATCGAGGCTTAGCTGACCAAACAAATCTTGAACACTAACAACATTACTCATTAGAGAAAATTGACACCATAAAAGGTTTATCGATAAGGACAACCAAAATCAACTCCTGTCAAATTTCAACAGACCAAACAAGGGTGACCTTAAATGAGTTAAAATATTGTCGTCTCAAAGGAGGCTACTAGTTGGAAGAATAATAATGAAAATTCACCAAGGTAACTAACCTTTGTAGATCTCCTAAAACGTAAAAAGGAAATAAACATAAAAGCAAAAATATATAAAAAATGCTTCATCAACAAATCGACAATGGTGATGTCACGAGTCGCCATTTGGCTACAACTGATTCCGCTTCTTTCTACACTGCACAACTAACTCCAAAATGATCACATCTCAGCCATCGATTAGTTGAATGAAGCTTGTAATAATATACCCTGGGAAAGCTACCATCATGAAGTTTACTCCATATTTGGCAATAGTGCAGAAGATTTTATTGTTTAGGAGATATGACTACTTGATGTTGAACCACTATTTTTTCTCTTACTTTTCTACATGAATTCTTCTCTCGTTGGCTTTATTTCATCATTTCACACTCACAACAGCTTAAGTAGCACTTCTTTCTCTTTGATCTTCTAAGTGTTGGTCACATAAGTGAACTCTCAATATCGTCCAATGACCAATGGGATAACACAAATTCCCTTGGACTTCAATTACTACATAAAATATGAATTCCCGACATTTATTACAAATATAAATAATAAGAAAAAAATGTTATAGTATGAAATCGAAAAGACCTCTAAAGTAGAGTAAAAACCATGTATTACGCACTACTAATATGCGCGTATTAGGGGTCTCCTGTAAAGTGACCCCATATATCCATATCTCTTCAATTTATGTGCGGATGTTTATTCCTTTCTTCTTAACAAGGTATAGTTTGAGGGTAAAATTCATGGTGCTAGAGTTTGCAACGGGGCTCCAAGAATTTATCACCCCTATCTTTCTAGATGACATCCTTTTCGGGAAGGCAAATATTCGAGAATGCTCCGTGGTAACAGACACAAGCATCAAATATGAGCTAGCATCTAGCTAGAAAATTAAGTATGATAAATCGGAAATTATTTACACCGAAAGTGTGTCAGCTAGCACTAAGAAGGATATTAGGGAGATTCCACATGTGAGAACAATATTGATATATGAGAAATACCTTGGCCTCCTCGCAGTCTTGTGGAAAGTCGAAGGAAGCGGTTTTCACATGTTCAAAGGAGCACATGTCGGCCATTGCAAGGTTTCAGTGGGGTGCAAAAGTGACAAAAAGGAAGTTACATTGTATATCTATACCTAAGGGTGATTCAGACATGAGTTTCCGTGTTTGTAACTTGATTAGCATGGAAAGGGTTGTGTGAGATGAATAGGTACCTCAACGTGTCTTTGATGGTGTCTTTGATGAGGAGGGTGTGGCAAATTCCATTGAGCTATAGGCTAGCGGGTGTGGATGTTCTACTCCTTATAACACATTATTTTGTTGGACATCGAAGAACAACTTGTTTTAAGTAAGGTTATCATATTGTCTCGAACTATTGGGGAATACACAACAATGAGAGATGAGCTTTAGAAAGAACGCGACTGAGTGATGGAAGTGGCGATGACAACTTTGCCAAAGTTTAAACAATTTGCTTGGTGGGTTTATTCCAATAGTCTTGATGTCCAGGCCAACTTGTAGGCAAGGCATATCGGACAAAGCATGGAGTGTGGATGCTAGGATGGGGGATGAGAAATATGTGGTATACTCTCAAGTAGAATGTTCAATGACAAAGCTTATACTTGTGGCCATCATTGTTGCAGGAGGCGCCTGTAAACAAAACCCTCGATAAGATGGTCGATCTTGTTGGTAGCGCTTGCAGACTTTTTGCTTATGCGTGGGTGGTGTGCTCTGCGAGAAATTACTTTGTCTTAAACAATGTGTATCCATATCATGCAAGAATTGGAAGAGGCTTTTGGAGCCTTATTAAGGATTTTAAGGTTTGCACGGACAAGGTCTATGCCTTTAGCGTATGATTGTCTTTCCGTCCCTTATGGGAATAGTCGACCCCTCATATAGACAAGGTTAAGGTGAACACGATCGCGACGGTGATGGATGCTCTGGGGGCTGGCTTGGCGATGGTATATAATGACTAGAGGAAAGATGTTACTGTTGCTGTGGACTTTCATCAAACGGAACTGATGCAGCCAAATATGGTCGAGATCATGGCTGGCAGAGTTGGGTGATGATAGCAAAGAGATACGATTTAAAGGGTAGTTCTTGAGAGTGATGCTTTGTATTTCATTAATGCACTTGACACAAATAATGATTGATGATATTTTATGTTCAAGTACTGCTTTTGCTCTTTTCTCTCTCTTCTATGTTATGAGGGTTGGGAACTGTGTGGATTAGATAATAAGAATACTTTGTATTTTGGATTTGGCAGGGATGGAAACAATCAATATAGTCCCCCCCCCCCCCCTAACCCCCTCCTCGGTTGACCTTTCTAACAAGTTAAAGTTAAATAATGAGAAAGAGACACCGGTGATACACAATTTGAATGTCACCCTCTTATATGGGGTTTTGTGGCCCCGCTCAATAGGGGTTTAAAATTTAATATGAGAAAATAATGTCCAAATTGAGTATGAGTTGTTGATAAAACATCATTCTTCAATATTGCATGGGTTCCTTGAAAACCAATGCCACATTTTAAGTGAAACATTACCAATATTGAAATAACTTGTGTAATATTTAGAGTTTTTTTTTTTTGTCTTCCTATACTCCATCATCATCTTTTTACATTAAAACCCTTGACTAACACAAGATATGATAGAATTAAGACAAAGAAAAAATCATAGGTATAAACATTCCCTTAGACAAGTGATAATAGTTATATGGACCATTTGCATGGCAAACTTAGATTACAAGTATTGAAGGAGCTGGTGTGTACGTATACGTATATGTACAACATTGTAGGCGAAAGACTTGTGCAAGTGTCACCATTCTTCATAAAAATCCGTTTTCCGTTTTCTATGTTCACTCTTCTGACAGACCCCACATGATCATATAGACTGGTCCAGTACTCCAGCCTCATACACCCTACCCACATTATTTGTGCACATGAAACTTGGAATTGAAAATACTGACCAGAAAGAGAAACCTGACCCATACATCAGCGTTCCTTCCTCTTTCTTCCCTGCTCCAACATGCAAGATTATAGTAACAGTGACAATTATTAAATGATAAGCTTCACAATTCCCAAAAAGTCACTTGCATACAGACTTTGCTATAATACTGATAACATTCCCTATCTCATGCAGTAGGCCTTTTTCCCATGAGAGAGCCACCAGACAAAGCATAAACTTCTCAGAGAATTTCCTTTTTCGCTCTATGTGAAAAACCAGAAACATACCTTCTTGTGTCTGCCTAATTTTCCCTGCAACTTCTGTCATTCTGCAATACGCAGTGGGTTCCATTATTCATCATTGACTGTCAGGGTGTCTCCGCGTATTTCTTGCTCCTTTCCTTCCTCTCTTAACACTCTAATACCTGTCATTTTGAACCCAAGAACTAGCATTGCCAACATACCCTGATCATATTTTATGCTCAAGTCATTACACAGCCAGTTTCAACACATTCCTGAAATTTGTAGTCTATGCAGGAATTTTAGCTAATTGTCATATTACGCTCCTTTCCTCTTCGGTCGAAACTGCGGCTTTACCAGTAACGAGAGACCTGAACACATTCCCCTGAGCCCTCTGCTTCATACCCAAGTTTGAAAATCTGTTCTATGTGCTTGAATTGCTCCAGTAAGTTGTAAGAAGTGTGAGAAAATAAAACATGTCTGCCAAGCTGCTCTATTCCTTGTCAGATGATAATCCAAACCTGCAGAAGCAGATCGGATGTATGAATGGATTTCTTCAGTTCTTCGACCGTCATCAGTTCATCAACAACCGCAGTGTTGACTTACAGAACACCAATGATCTTCGTCCAGGTAAGAATTGGTCACCATTTTCTGTTACGAATGTATTATACTGTTTCAGCACAAAATTGCATCTCAAAACAGACATTGGTAGTTCAAGACATATCACATATCAACTATCAAGCATCCAAAATGTCTAGAGAAACTAATTTTCCGAGACTAATTTTCTTCTTTTTTAAATATCAGAAAGTTGTAGTCTAGTCATTTATGATTAAATTCCTAACTACCTTGATTTCATGATACATCCCCTATTACTGAATTCTACTTTACACTGACTGATCATTTGGTAGGATCCATGGCAACCAGCAGAACTGCAACTTGCATCCATAGAAATTTTACAATATTGCAAAACGTGATGGACAGTTGATCATTTGCAGTGACTAAGAAATTAAAAATTATGCTTTTCTTGGCCCTGGCTGAATTGGTGGCATGTGATGTATGCGTACGTGTCTATATATAAGCCCCTACCTATAATGCATACAGTCAACTATTGTTTTTTATTATAGTGATATTTTCCCCAGCCTTGAATATGTGAGCTAACTTAGAAGAGTAAACATTTGAGGGAACTACACACAGGGCCGTGGCTAGAAAGATTGGTACCTAAGGCAAAAATGTTGAGTAGGGCCTAAATCAGCTAATGCCAAAGGATCATGAGCATATTAACCATGTGTTTGGAGTCCTAATGCAAGGACCTTAGTTGCCTACCCCTTTACATGGCCCTGAGTCTTGCTTTTTTGGTGCAATGCTCACTACCATAACGCCTAAAAGGAAGAAAGAAAAAAATTTATCTTCCAAAGAATGCAGCTTAAGTCCACCGGTTAGTTTACCACCTTAAACATGAGTGTATGACTTAATGTTCTTAGTATACAGCTTATCTGTCTCTCTAGATTTTATGTTTTTTATTAAAAGAATCAGTAGTTCTGTGACATTGCTGATTTCCGCAACACTAAACCCCGCATGATGTGGTTGAACAGGTGAAAACAGGCACCGAGCAAGAGGAGCAAATAGTTCTAGCAAGAAATCCAAGGTAATAGATTCAATGAAAAAGCATATAATTGACAGCAACGAAGCATAATTATACCTGAAAAGATGATAACTAAATACGTACATGACTTCTGTGGTACTAAATTGGGTTGCACTTGTAGGAAAAACATCCTAAGGTCAGAAAAGACACGCTCGGGAACCCTGTCGAATCACCCAGAGTCTCTGTTTCATCTTCTTCTGCTTCTACGACAGTATCATCACGAGATTATGATCGGACTAACAAGAGAGAACACTATCAGTATCCAGTAAGTGAAACCATTTTCTCAGACAGACGTTCCTCGGATTGCAGGGTGAACCAGCCATGTTCTTCACCTTATCAACCAACTACACAACCAAAAATGGGTCACCAATTTCACAAGAAGCATACTGTCACAGACTTAACCTCCCCTTGCCTGCCAATTAAGATTGCACCACGAGAACAAGTATTAAAACGTGCAATAAAGCACGTGGATTCCCCGAGACTTTTGCAGCCATCCAAACCAGACAGCCCGAGAATTCTTGGTCGCAATGAGTCATTTCGCTCAATTAGTTCTGACCATAGTGCACCTGCAGTAATGTTTAGAAAAAAACATCCAGATCAGATGTTCAAGGATGCCCCTCGGTTTTCTTATGATGGCAGGGAAAAAAGGGATAGTTTGAAGATGAGAGATCTCCCAAGGCTATCATTAGATAGTAGGCAACGAACCATGAACGAATCAGCCTGTGAGTCAAAAGAACAGTTAGTCATGCGGAGAGGGATGCAAAATCATAGCAATTCACTTAGCCTGCTAGAGGAGCCAGGATGTTTCAAGCCACCATCCAATATCGTGGCAAAGTTAATGGGACTGGAAGATCTTCCAGACTGCAGCCCGTCCACTAAGAGTCAGATAGCGCAAGATAACTCGAAACTTTGTAGAAGTTCTGATTTCTTGTCAAGATCATCAAGAACCATTGATGAAAACAAAATTAACAGAAGTTTGCACTCTCCCAGAAGTAATTGCAGAGAACCGAGAACACCACGGTCAAACAAAGGTGAGTCAGTTGTTAAGCGCAAGCAATCTACAAAGCTTCTCAACGAACCACCATCATTGAACCAGCCATCTGGGAATCCAAACTCACGGAAAGCAGCTTCTAAGCATCAGGAAGTTAACCTAGAGCCTCAGACGCATCCTCTCACAGTTTATGGGGAAATCGAGAAAAGATTGAATGATCTTGATTTTAAAAGATCTGGGAAGGATCTCAGAGCTCTTAAACAGATACTTGAAGCAATGCATGGAGAGAAAACCAAGCTGGCGAGCAGAAAGGACATACAATCTTCAGATTGTGCATCTGAGAAAAGCAGTTACAGCTTCAGTTACGTAAGCCAAAAGCAAGGTCCGAGAAAGGCAGACTGTCCAAAAGTAATTCAATTAACCAGGGACATGAAGCCCACCAGACCTGTCAGAGGATCCAGAAAAGAAGCATCCTTAGTCATAAAAGATTTTCCGCTGCCAAGCCTAGAACAGATTAGGATAGGACACCCTGTAGATCATATCAGGGGGGTAGAGAAAACTGCAAAGCATCCAAGTTCTGTAGCTTACCAGTTCCGAGACCCAACACGTCAAACTCATTGCACAGTAGATAAGTATCCTGCAGCGAAAACTTTTAGGCTAAAAACGCAGAAGTCTTATCAGCACAATACCAAGGTGCATGTCACAAAGCAAGCAAACATTCCAGAGACTGCCGGCACCAGGGTACGCAGTAAATACACTGCAACAACAGTGGGTTCCAGAACAAAACAACACAAGCAACAATCTACTGGCTTGCTTAAAAGTAAATCATCTATGTGGCAGGACAAAGATGATGGATCCAGTGAATTCAGCACGGACTCAGCGTGCCTAAGCCAAGGAAACACAAATTTGTTTGTATCAAAAAACAACAGAAACTTGAGCTCACAGATGAACAAGTTAATCACAAGTACTAATCAATCAGGCAGCAAACATGATAACCTCCAGCAAATGAGTTACAAAAGAGTAAGTTTCAGTACTGTAATTTTGTCACACTAATCAGCTGAGTGAATATTTTATCACCTTATCATATTCCTTTTGACGAGTTCACTCCACTAACATAGCTTTTGTCCATCAGAATGCTGATGAAATTCCAGGGGATATGTCACCCAAGGAACTCACTATAGCTGTAAGGGAGCAACCAAGCCCTGTCTCTGTGCTTGATGCAAATTTATTTGAAGATGAATCTCCTTCTCCAGTGAAAAAGAAACCAACAGCTTTTAGAGGTAAAGATAGATTTGTTTCTGCGATGTATAGCAAGTGTTTTACGCATCTAGTCTGGTTCAATGTTAAAATCCCACTTCAACGTGACATTCTATATTTGCAGATATATAATATTTTCTATAAATATGTAATGATGCAATCAAATTATTTTGTAAGCATTCCCAACTGACAAAAACATAATGTTTGAATTTGTTCGCAGATTATGAGACTGAGGACTTAACTGCAGAGTGGAATGACATTGAGCTGACTTATTCGCCTGACAGCATGAAACGAAGTGTCAGCTATGAAAATGATTGTCAAAAACTAGAGAACATCAAGCAGTCAGCCTATGCACTGAGGCAACTGTACTTTCATCCAGGCAGAAATGAGGATTCTGCTAAACCTCCGCACAAGGCAGTAAACCTAGATAAGGCCTATGTGTCGGAGATACTGGCAGCCGCAGGATTCCTGGACAATCTTAGCTTCGGCGTGGTGAAACACGATATCCACCAGTCACAAGAAACAATTGACCCTCATTTGTTCTTTGTTCTGGAGCAGAACAAAAAAAGCAGATCTCTTTCAGAGACATCCAATAGTGAAGCAAACAATATCACAAAAACCAATGAGATGCATCAGCGACGGCTCCTATTTGATTCAGTAAATGAAATTCTATCTCGGAAACTATACTCCAGAGGCCCTGCATCTCAGACACAGTTATTATTGAAATGGCTATCAATGCCTAGAGAGCTCATGCAGGAGATATGCAAAGAAATCGATCAGCTCAAAGACAACAGCTTGGATCAAAGTTTTGATGATGAGGATGACTTTTTGACAACCATCATAGGAAATGATATGACACGAGGATCAGGAAACTGGACTGACGTAAGTAGTGAGACACCCAGCTTAGTCTTGGATATCGAACGACTAATTTTTAAAGATTTGATTGGGGAGCTTGTTCATGATGAGACCATGAAGATACAGTCACAGGAAAGTGAATGCCAGTGAACATCCAAGTAGCTTCCTGTAGTCTATTCTGTAGTCATAAAACTCCCACTTCTGTAACGATTTCCGGTTCCCACTTTTCCCCCTTAAAAGTTACAAATACTTAGCTGCTATGTGGAACACAATATCTGAAAGTGAGTATTCCACTCCAGTACGTTGTAAATAATCTTCTGTTCCTGTTACAGTTAATAGTATACAACAAGTTCATAACTCCCAAGTTGTATATCATATTATCATTCTGATCCATCTAACTCGCAAGAGGTTAGCAGAATAGTCACTCCACTCAGATATTCATAGGGTAAGGGAACTAGATAATGCAGATTCAATGAATTTCATGAAAAGCAACTCCAATTTGAGCTAATGTCCAAGTACATGTGAGTTTATCAGTCATAATGAACAGCAGCAAGGCACTTATGTGAGCAAAGTTAATCAACTAGCTTCTACAACGGCAACGAATCAAATTTTACGAATGAATCGATTTGACTATAAATATGAACTGATCAACTGAATCTTCATTAACTCAAAAGGTCAACAGAAGATGATGCATTCTTGCATGGACATTAAAACAAACACACACCAAAACAAATCTATATTCCTATCATTGAAAACCAAAACTCTGACATGACTTCACCAACTAAGTCCTTTCATAAGAAAAGGAAAAAAAAAGTAAGAGAATGAGAGAGACAATTAAGAAAGGAAAAGAAGCAACAACACGGATACAAATCACCAACTAGACATTAAACAGTGGGGAAGAACATATTGTAGGAATATGATTGTGGAAGAGTCCCCCCATGGAGGCTCATGAGATATCTCATATATATACCAAGAATACAAGAGTATTATGGAAACTAACTATAACA
>CAAKMY010055778.1:12353-46732 GCA_901111285.1 Corrigiola litoralis
GGGTTCGATCCCCACAGACGGCGTTCTATATTTTCATTTTTGATTACCTTATTTGTGAACAACAAATATTTTATAACACATTACAAAAACAAGTGCCGTCTTAGCTCAGCGGTAGAGCGCGTGGCTTTTAACCACGTGGTCGTGGGTTCGATCCCCACAGACGGCGTATAATTATAATTCTTTTACACACTTCTTTCGAGTCTTTACGGAGACTTTTTGGGATTAGCGGATTTAGAAAGGGCAGAAGAATGACTGAATGGGTTTACAAAACTTTGGACAGCCTCATCTCCAAATGGAGCAAGCGGACCTAAACAAAATATTTTAGGTACAACTTCTATTTGCATCACTTAAAGCTTAACTAATCTCTCCTCAACGTGTCTAAAAACTTTACCCAAAAAACTTGTTACCAAAGGAAAATATAAAATAAAATTAAAAGAATATGTTAAAGTGCTGAAGTGGAGAAAAGTCTTTGCTCAGAAGCCTAATGTCGTCTCTTAGGCAAAATCATAACAGTCAGTCCCTCACTACTCCCTCATAATCCCATTTCTGTTTCTTTTTTTTTTTTTTTTTTACATGAAGATAATCCCATTTCTTACAATAGAAATGTATACTATGATTTTTGCATATAGCCTTGGTTAACGATACTATAGATTCGCTAAAAAGCTTTTCAAGGATTCTGTTTGTGTTTTATGTTTTGTATATAGAGCGTATATAGTCTATATAGTTTCGGTGAGTGACGCGAGCTGTTCCAATACCATTTATGGGGTCCTGAGATTTCTCCGAATAAAAGAACCTTTCTTCAGTTAATTTTCTTTTTCAAGGCAAAACTAACAGCAACAACAATTGCGTCATGCGCTTCACGTCCTTCACGGCTTCACCTCTCTAAGCTTAAAATAAATGAACATAGATGACTTCATGTGATGAACTCTTATCCTTAACCCAATTTGACCCATTATACTTTCCCCACTTTCACAACACCAACAACTCACCGCCTACTCCATCAGCAATTCGTTCTGTTCTCCTACCCTTTTGTCCTGCCCTCCTCTCTCCAAAACATCAAGCTTTATAACTCAACAAGAGTTAACACAAAGATCAGCACGACCTATTGCATACACTTGAGTATACGTCATCCTAATATGTGTAGCATGCATGATGAAATTCGAAGATTTCCTAGTGCAGCCTAGCAAAATGCAGCGCCGAAGGATTGCTCTTGAGGAAGAGGTGACATCCTATCCCATGATCATGCAAGAACTCCATAGCAAAAACTCAGAAAAACGAACTTACGAATTCTAATGATATGATTTCATGGCCAGGTTGAGGAGCTGCAAGAGAGACTAAATGGGGAGCTGAAGCTAAATAGCTTCCTGCAAAACGCATTAAGAGGGCCTGTTCTTTCTTATCCTAGCCTGTCGTCGCTTCTTCCCTTAAAGGTATCATTTACTAAACAGCTTTCTGCAACTGACATGCCATGATAGTAAGACCTCTTACTATGATGCTCAAAACACTACTACATAGTACACTATTTCTTTAGCACAATTCCGAGAGTAAAAGTAAAAATCCATGCTTCCAGTAAAATAATGCTTCGCCAGTACATAATGCTGAAGGTGCAGATGCTTCTAGCTGAATTAGCACTGGTAGAGAAGGAGATAACTTGCTTAGAAACAAGGCTTGAGAAGCTGAAAGTAAGTCTGTACAGAGGGAAGAAGCTCAACAAAGAGTGGGAGGTGATGCAGCCAAAAAAGCACCTCCAGGTGCAAGTACCCTGTCGACAGAAAAATCAAGGAGAGCAACTAAATTTAGAATGGCTTTCAACATCAAGAAGCCACCATCATAACAGGCGAAAAACTTTCGAAGAGGGAAGGTTATCTCTGAGCTCTACCTCAGACATACACGTCTGCTCTTCAGCAAGGTTCAAAGGTAAGTAAAAAAATCATTTAAGTATCTAATCCATTTTGTAAAATTCTGAGCTTTCAATGAGGTTTTCTGAAAGTCAATGTATAGGAAAGATAGATGTCCATAGTTAATAAATTTTGGTGTCTTCAGTAGATACTAGGGAATATCAGATAGATGCTAGCCCCATTATTTATTTAGATTCTCATTACACTCTCCTGCATGTGGAAGCAGAAGAAACTGAAAACCGATCCCAGAGATTTACCGAAAATAAGCAGAGCACCGCTATAAATGCTGAAGACTGTAGCGAGGAGCCAAACAGACTCTCTGAAGAACTGCTCAAATGCTTTATAAGCATATTTCTAAAGATGAAGCAAAGGTCGTCAGAAGGCGAAGGACAAACTGCTCCTATCAAGCATACTCTGAACTGTATAAAATCCAAAGGGTTTTCACCAAAAACTACATTCAGCTGTAAAGCACGATCATCCTACACCAGTGATTATGGAACAAGTATAAACCCATACGGAATTTTACCTGATTCTGATAGCATCGTGAATGACTTCAGCACCTACAAGAGCTTCATCCAGATCACAGGGAGTTCACTAAAGACAGCTTGTATTTCAGATTCTTATCTTGTAACCGGAAAACTGAGGTAGTTTAAAAGCCTCCTTGTCCAGCGAGAACTTACTATATCTCAAACTAAAGTTGACACAAAATGGTATTTTCAGGGTTCTGCTGCAAAAACTGTGCTATGTGGACTTGACACCCTTGACCTACAAACAAAAGCTAGCTTTCTGGATCAACATCTACAATGCCTGCATAATGCATGTACTGTAAGATATCTTCAACCACACCACGTCAAGGCGATTACCAATATTAAGGCACTGATACTTGTCTCTCTTGAAACCAGGCTTGCTTACGACATGGGCTGCCATCCACACAGGAAAAATTGTTGACATTTTTGAACAAGGTATATCACTGACTATCTGCCAGTACTTCTTCGTCTTTTGCAACTCAAGCAACATACTATAACTCAAACTAGAACAGAAACAAATTATTTAGAATAAGAGATCAGAACAGAAACTGACTAGTTGCACACTTCTGAACCAGGCTGCGCTAAATGTTGGGGGGATAGTGCTGAATGCTCTGGCCATTGAGCATTACCTTCTGCGGCATCCAATTGACTCAAAAGTGGTAAGCAGTCGGATAATACTCTCATTCCCCAACTCCCCAAGGCATGGGCTCAAAAAAAAAAAAAAAAAAACCTATGAAACTAGAAGAATTAAGAGTGCTGACGGGCCTGCAGAGCCGAAGGAATCATGAACTACTCACAGCATGTGAATTTAATAAACAAAATAGAGGCTTCGCTCCTTCATCGACGTTCACTTAATCGTAAATGTCCTGCAGGATCCCACAGATGAGAAGGAAGTCTTACTGCGCCGAGCCTATGGATTGAGCTACCCAGAGCCCAATATAACCTTTGCACTATGCCGCGGCAACTGGTCTTCACCAGCTGTGAGTTGGATTTTGTGCTCGCCTGATTTACTTGCAAATACTTTTTTTCAACCCACATTAATGTAAACTCCACCAGGCAAAGTAACAATTAGATCCCATTTGCAGTTGGTGGTGTACACTCCAGATGAAGTGGTGAATCAACTGACTCGAGCAAAAATTGCATACTTGGAGGCTTCTGTTAGAGTGACAAACAAGAAAAAGATCCTAGTACCCAAACTCCTTCAATGGCACATGCAAGATTTTGCAGATGACATGGAATCATTAATAGAGTGGATATATAGCCAATTACCACCAAATGGGCTATTAAAGAGAGCAATAATGGAATGCCTAGATGAGGAGAGAAAACTTCCAGCAGAGAAGATGATAGATATCGTACCGTATGACTATGAATTTCGGTACTTGCTGCCACAGTAGAGAAAAAGGAGCATAAACATGTAACTGCCAGACTTGTTATTCTGTTGTAAGCGTACAAGTGCGCAAGCGACTTGAACTGCAGCACGAACAAGGAAGATATCCATCCCAGCCTTTACATAATTGAACATTGGCTTTTTGGTAATATGATAAGAAATGAGTTTTAGTTTTCCGTCCCAGAGTCCTACGATACCTCAGGATATCGTAAAGCTTACTAGCAGGCCATTGTAGAAATATTATGAACTGTCTATATTGCACCAGTACTGCATGTAAATATTCACCTGACCAGAGCTGTTCCTAATACTTCAACTGCGATGTATCTTAATCGCTTTCTTTTCCCCTCCTGCCTCTTAATCTTCTTATGAGGACGGGCAGGGGGAAGGTTTATGCAGGGCATTTATTTCAGCTGTGAACTGCTGTGAAACGAGTTCTGCTTAACGTAAACCACCATTTATTGCGCATTGTATTGAGTTTAGCTGAGAATGAGCAACTGAGCCAAGAATGACGCACAGTTTCTCTCCACTGTGGCGTGGGAGGTCATGAGTTCGAATCACAGGAATATTCACTGCGTAAAGCAGGTTGGAGACACTATACGATTCACAGCCTCCTCACTCCTCACTTTATGAGGAGCGTGTCACTGAATGTAAATAAATGTACTTCTCGCCAAATTGAAATAGAAGTTATTCATTGAAAGTGTAGAAACATCCATCCAGGAAGCCGACAGAAACTAAAATTGACAGCCTCTCCCAATACTTCGCTAAGGAAGGAGCCTTATACATTGGCAGCCATTTCTATCCTCATAGCAGGAATGTTAGCAGCATCAGCACAAGAAAAAGACCCTGGACCCTGCCGCAGCTGTCGTGGGAGAGAACAACATGCACGTAATGTTTTCCCAGTAAGAAAGTTAGTTAGTTAACAACACTACTAGGCAGTCAGAAAATTTCAGAGTGGTAACATCAATTAGAACTTTGTTTTTTAGTAGGTTCAATACATTCTTCAACCGAAATACAACGTTTTGAGCACATATAGAGCTTGACTCTCATAACAATAAAATGGCATAGGAACACGGTAGCAAATGAAGAAAAGAATAGACAGAAAGATAGGCTAAAAAACTAAGTATTAGAACCATACGTATTTGGTTCTTGATCACCAAGATACAATACATCCTGTCACATATCAGATGGAGGGTTCAGCTAAGAAATTTACAACCCTGTTCAACAGGTTCAAGCCAAAAACAGTCTCTTCACAGTTAACTTTCACGGACAAATTCAGAGGTTCCAAGCAATTACCTTCAACCGTGATAGTAATCAAGCAAGGAGCAGAACTGCTTAATATCTCAGAACTGAAACGCAAGCACAAACCTGATGCATCATCAAGCTTCGTTGCCAGTGGAAAATCCACAGATACAAGAAAAAGGTTTGCATTACTTAGAATCTTGAGTGCTATGCTCTCACAGATTACCATATATGAGTCTTTTGTCAGGGCGCTGTCGCTTTCGCCCTTGTTCAGCACGACAATGTGGTCAGCATAAGTGCACCTGACAGACAAGATATGGAAAATAGTAAGGCAACAAAGTAGTAATAAGTTCAACTAAACACCTGGCCGCCTTCCCCACCACAAAAGAGGGGGGGAAAACTGCTGCTTCGCACTTACAACACCAACAAAAGTAGAATTTAAAGTCAAAGTACGAATATGGATGAAATGTCCACCTTCCCATTGCAGGCATGGATTCACAAGCAAATCAGAACCATAAAAAAAAACCACTCATTTATAAGTTATAACCAGACCTGGAGCAGTTACTAACACAATTTACAGAGAAGATTTACAAAGGCTCAAAGCCTCAAAAGATGACCACATACCTGCAAGCAAAATTTGATTTTGGAGATATTCACATACGCAAAGGAGGTGACAGAAAGTACCATATAGGGAAAATCAGCACCAAGTAGTTACAGATACAATGATTTCCTACCAATACTCTGAAAGTCTGAAGTCCAGGAGCAGGAATTCAAAAAGTGAACAAACCAGCAAATTATGCAAAAAAAAAGGGTTTTGGCGACTTCTATAGAATTTGTGGGCATCTCAAAGTACTAGTACCGTTGAAACTGTACTCTAATTCCTTCAATAAACTTCATGTTATTATAATCAAAATCTAATGATGGTGCCATGAAGGAGAAGAGATAAATTTGAATGTGCATTTCCCTGAGAATGAGGCAAACCCTTCAGCTTCCTCGTGTAATCCCGGCAGCAACTACCCAAAGTATATATTAAGGAAAACAAAAAGATCTAGAATTATGGATTGCTTAATCTTCTTAACATACCACTGACCCATTTTACGGGGTCAAAAAACTAAAAATAACATATAACAAGGAATAGATCATGCCATGGTAAAAACAACAAGTCTACTTTGGTGGTTCATGGCAAAAAGTTGCCGTTAACCGGCAACTAGGTGTCACCAATGATTAAAAACTATAAAGTGATTCTCTTCATATATATAGGTGTCTCTTTGCAGAGTGGGATGCATAAATTATGCTCCCTGAATCCCCGCAATGTTTCCTTTTGCGTGCTGTATGATTTGACTTGACCTGGCTGCTACCTTTTAAGGCCGAATGAAGTACAGTAGAATTTTTTTAATTTTTTTTTTTCTTTTTGAAGTTAATGGAAAGTATAGCACTCTATAGACCTTCAAGGTACTTCTCTGAAAGCTACTGAGCTACATATAAGTTTAACATTTTTACTAATAAACAAGACAAGCTCTATAAGAGAAAAGCTTTTGTTTTATAACATATATTTTCAAGTTATTCATCTCATAATTCCAATGTTTACAAAGCCCATGAATATAGATGAAATTCCGGTCTTTCCACCATTTTTCAAAGGTCCATGGACTAAGACAGGTAATGACTTGTAGCTAAAAAACAGAAAAGTGTACGCGATATCAAGCAGTTCCACCATGTATCAAGGTAACACAAAGGGAAATAGATACAAATAATACGATGGGACAAAAATTGAATCAATCTAGTCAAGTTGCATACCTCCTCACATATTCAAACATCCCCGGCAGCTGAGATTCCTTATTTTTGAAAGCTACGACATCCATTTCTAGGGGCTTTACAAAATATCCAATGTCAGGCCGCAACTTGACAGGGTACTTCTTGCCATTGCACCACAATGACAACTTCAAGGGCAGCAGATGATGATGGAATCGGACATGAAGGGTGCAATTTGTCATCTGATTAGGTTCAAGAAAATCAATTTCTTCCATCGGAACTAGGGTTGGAACATGATCATAAGATGCAGATGACCTGAGACATGAAACTCTCCGGTAAATATCTGATAAAGGCCAAGTAGGATGGTGATGGAGGAACCACAAATGGTACGAGCAATACATAATTACAGACTGGGGTGGGGGACACTTTAAAAAATACACCTGTAAAGCCCCTTAGTAAAGGAACTTCCAGATGCTTAATGGATCTCACTAACAATCAAACGGTGTCATACTCACATCGCATACAGTAAAGAAGTGGTATCTTATCGATGTCTGCAAAGTTCTTTCATTAATACATGATGTGCTTTTTAATGACAACTCAAAACCTATAGAAACTATTTCAAAAAAAAAAAAAAAAACTATAGAAACAATCTACTTTTTTATGGACCTTATGTCCACTCAAAAGCTATGAAAACAACCCATCTAACCACCAGGCGAACCACCACATAAAACATCTGCCACCATCATATTGTGGATGACGGGCCCTAATGCTTACATAAACAGAGCACCTATACTTCAGTTGCCCATCAATGAGGACAGAAAGAAGTAAACAATAGACAGCCACTGATCCATTTACTCCATTCAGGACTAAACACCTGATCAGTGCTCATTGGCACTGAGCCACCAACCATTGCAATTAGCAACATATAAGAAGCTTCCTCAAATCCCAGCTGCAAACCACCCCGTTCTTAGTGTTCCTCATGCAATCATCCATTGGACCAAAGTCCATCAATGATCAGCAACAAGGCCACAAACAGGTCCTTTTGTCATCATACTTCCTAAAGCTGTAATAGACAAAATTATAGGCCTATATTCCTTGATCATATAGCAAAATCCCTTCTAGGAATTAAAGTGATACCATAACAGTCTATCTCTAAAACCCACTCAAATCTAACAAATATCATATATCTCAAAATCATCGACCACAACTGAAGACAAAGGACATTAAACCCTAGCTCCTTATAATAGGTGTTAAAATTAATCTAAGCAACCAAGAAGAAGTATCCAGAGCCATGACCTATTCAAAGCAACCATTGTAAAACATCATGTCAAACCATCGACCCATTATTTCCCCGTACGTCGACCAGGATCCCATTAAATAGCTCAAAAGCATTCATCAGTCTCAAATTAAATTTATTTTCTTTAACAAGTACTTCGTGTGCCTACAATTTCAGATGAGATGCTGCCACCAAGTTCAAAAGTATGAAATACTGATTCAGAGCAATTTAATAAGTACCTCTCAACCGATCCTTGTTCGGTCAAATCTGAACCTCTGTTGGAACCCTCATCTACCAAAATCACTTTTGAGAAAGGCTCATTAGAGCAATTATGGAAAGAAACATCCACACAGACGAGCAAATGTGAGATATCTGACATCTGAGGAGAAAATGAATACTCCACTTTCAAGCCTTGGCCACTAGCAGTGTCAAGAAGTGTATATGACTTAGGCTTGACTCGCCTGCCAAGATCAGAAATAGAAATCCTCACAGATCTCTGAATATGACCACCTCCACATGATTTCATATTTGACGCAGTAGGTTGTTCACCTTCACCCAACCATGACTCCAAATCTTTCTTGGACATAATATCGTCCATTACACCAGAACCGTATTGGGTACGAATATTGCCATCACTGCCTTTCTGATCCTTCAAATCATTCCCGGTATCCACTATCTGGATCAAAGGACCATCAATGTCATCACCTTCACTTCCAGATTTGTTTTCATCACTGTCATCACTAAAACTTGAGCCACTATATGACTGGTTGGAACTAATATCAGATTCTTTTTCCTCATCCAGAGAACCAGATGTCGTCTCGGTATCATTGATTACGTATGAGTCCTCATAAAATTCAGTTCCTTGAACTATGTCAGAGTCTTGACCGGCATCAGCAGGAAGCAAACTACATGGTTTTGGGAGAGGTTCATAACCTGGTGCAGCATGAAGCACAATTTGCGAAAGAGATCCAGGAAGATAAAAGCGAGAGCCTATAGCATCAGGAGATGGTAAGCCTTTGAGGGGGCCAAATATTCTTTTTGCAATAAGATGGGCAGCTTCCTCCATTAAAGAGGCACCAATTGTCTCATAACCATGAGAACCCAGAAAGCTAGATAATATCTTTGATAAAACACGAGCTCTGTCACGAACATCATAATTCATGTCACATTTTGCTAAATCGAGCACAAAGCTAGCAATTTTTTTAATGGTCAACTGATCTTCAACAGCACACAACAAGACCTGGATTAAACGAAGAGAAATATTCAGATGTGAAATAACAAAATTGATAAAACACCAAAACATGGAACAAATCACTAAAGTGTATGGTGAAGCAGTTAAACATAACATGTCAAGTCCTACATCTCTCTTGAGAGCATCAGGCACGCTATTTACAATTCACATCTTACAGTCTGAAAGCACATTTGCTTGTTTCCATGGGATGAATGCAAAACACACCAAACCGTTAACTACGGTTGAAACAACAAACGTACTGAAATACACCAAGCGCACAGAACAGTAATCATTATCGTGTAATAATATAGAAAAACTGAACACTGCATTTCCAGAAAAATATTTGCCTACCCTTCAGGTCCACCATCTAATGTTATGAATCTTTACATCTACTCATAAAGACTCACAAAAATAACAAGTAGATATCAAGAATGCATATAGGCACATAGATCTCATATTACCTTGGTAGTAGTATTGAGTATCTGCAGCTTTGTTTCAGCCGACTCTAAAGTGAAGCCATGAGCAAGATACTTGAGTACCGAGGTCAACATCAATGGAATTCTCTCTCCTATGGAATTGTATTCTCCAACGATCCATACAATGATTGCTCGTGCAGCAGGCACCTTCACTGCATCCAAGCTTCGAACTAATTGAATGATTACCTAGAAATTAAAATGACACAGAATATCAAAACACAAGCAAAATCAGGGGAGCTCGACAACCTCATAAAGCTACAAACAGAAGTAAGTAATCTCTTAAAACAAGGTAATAGAGATTCCTTGACATTGTGTTCACCTTAAAAGCTATTTCTTTTTTCTTCCCCCTTATTGTACGAAGAGTCATCATCGGAAATCCTGAATCTACCTCTCAGCGACATTATACATGTGCAGAGAAAGGGGGATAGAAAAAGAATAGCAACTTCAAGCAATGGAGCCAAGTATTGCTTTACATAATTCATCTGCCTACTATATGATGTATTTCCTTCCTCATGCATCAGACATTCCCATTTACTCGACAAGCTATTGTCCATATTCAGGATACAGGAAGCAGCTGGGTTTAGTTAAATTGAAATCTGACTACGCTATTGGATATTACAAAATGATGTTAGGCAAGGGCATCCATTCCATTATAAAGGGGGCCGAGAAGAGTTGAAAGGAGTTGGATTGAAACCAAGGTATGAGCTCTCCTAACTAGGCCTTTCTCTGGAAAAAAAAAAAAAAAAGCCCTAATCAGATCAAAATAGTGGGCCAAAACTATTCGGCTAAAAGATGGTGGACTAAATCTTGCTCCTAGATGTACATTTCACTTGCCTTCTTAAAAAGACTCCCATAAATTGCAAAAATAGACTGGTTAACATAACACATCCTGACAAATAAGTGACATAAAGCAGACTGAATTGCATCGTGGCGGTACATAGTATTCACTGTTCATAACCAGGGTATTAGATCTTGACAAGGCTACCACAGCCCCACGTTTTGTAAGTAATTGAGATCATCGTAAGAGCAATACTAGGGTTGTATCAGCCACGATTTGGCCAAGACACTCGTGCCTAGGCCACAACAACCACAACCACGACATAAACAGAGGTCTTAGACCCTGGTTATAACAAACAATAGAAGCATGTTTTACAACAAGATCACACCAGATATCTGGAACAGATTACTTCAAATCAAACATGAAGGGGAAAGCTTTTGAATCCGCCAAGTCTTACACGCAAAAGCAAACCCTATGAACTTAACTGGAAATCATACAAGAACTTCATAAGCAAGACATCTTTACCATTAACAAGTCATGTGAGAGCTTGCTAGTTCAAATCCCACAATATCTAAGATTTCCATTGATTATGTTTGTCTTTACCATCATTTGAATAGAAAACAGGAAAATGATAGCTGGACCGGAAATGGAACATATAACAAAAGCTACCTTGACATGCTTTTGTGGATCTTGACTTATTATGGCTTTGATAGACATCACTGCTTGGATCAGAATTCCAGCTTCTCCGTCCACAGCATTTGTCTCACCAACTATAGATTCTGCAGTTTTGTTTCCTTTTTTAATAAATTCCCTGATCTCATGCTAGATAGAAACAAAATAAAAAAAAACCTCTCAAGTTTACAAGCAGAAGAGCAGCACATGACAGACCCATTTTAGCAAGTGACAACAAGCTTTCCAAGCATGTATTAGCAAGTTTAGGAAGACGTTGGGCACATAAACCAATTGCAGCAACAGAATCAGCTGCAAATCTTCTGTCTACATCTTTTATATAATCCTGTTAACAAAAAAATAGTGGTAAGAATACTACAGCACCATACAAATATACTTGAGAATATAGGTATAACGGCATGCAGTCAGTAGTAAAAAAATTAGAAGACAGATGAATTTACTATACAGTGTATGACTCCCATTGACTGTTAGATTATACATAGATTATACAGATTCTCAAAATAAAAAGATATCTCGAGCAATAAGCTTATAAGCCTAGTTCAACAAATATTCAGCCAGTTGGCAGAAAAAGTGTAATGAGGTTCACTAGGAAAGCACTTATCCAATTACAGAAGACACAATATAATGAGGATATTTATATCCTTGATGCTAAAGGCATCCATTTTCACACTTCACCACACAACATAATTTCAAAAACCCCAGCGACTTTCATTTAGAATTCCACGATTCTTGTTATTTGTCTCAACTAAGAGCAGCTTAGAAGGCCAATTAAAGAAAAGAAAAAACAGAAAAGCAGGAACAGTTACTCAGTGATACAAAATCAATGGTAATAAAAGTGTGATACAAGGGGCTTCCAAGTGATAAAAAGGACATAAAATATATTTTGTGGCTCAAATATCTCCTCTCCATCTCCAAAAATTTTGAAGAGACACACTAAAAGTTATAAATCAGAAGTAGAACAAAGAACTCACCACACCAGTGATCAAAAGTTCCAACTTCAAAGGAGTAAAACACTCAAAGATGACAACCAAGACATTCTTAGTTTAGACAACAGAAAATACAACAGACAACACAGATCCATGAAGCTGCACATTTAAACTTATCCAATGAGGATAATAGAGTTGCAAGTCATCATTCTGCTCATCTACAAATTTTCTGCTCCTAGCAAACAATAGCTACTAGGTCCTGGTGTTTGACAATAATACAGAATACTGAAAAATCAGGGAACAATAACTATATATCTTCATCTATCCACTGCCTATTCATAGGGAGACTCAAAAACGTCCATAACAGGGGTTAGAGATAAAGCAAAGATAAAATACCTGAAATTCCCTGAAAATGCAAGGAACTGATGATTCTGTTGCAATCGAAGAAAGAATTTCAAGCTTCAAAGCTTTTATTTGGTATGCTTCGGAAGTTGATATAAAGAAATCTTCATAATAGTCGCAGAAAAGAGAAGGCATAACTTTAGCGAAAACTTGAATGTTGCAGAGAACCTGAGGAAACCAACGCCAACATCAAATAAAAAAAATCTGCAATAACTTTCTAGGCCACAAGAAGCCTTAAAGATAAAAGAATGACAGTTATATGTTCCAAACTGACTACAGAACTTTCTCCTGATATACATGTGTGCATGAGGCATTTCAAAAGTAAAGAGAAGAGCTTCCCAAACAAAGGCCTACCACACCTGGTTGAGATACATTAAATACAATCACAAAATAGGAAGGAAGTAATTTGCTTTACAATAGGTTACTCTTTCAAAGATATTGTTCTATGGAAAATCAGATTTCTAGGCAGGAAGGGGAAAAACAATCATTTAGATAACCTTCATGAGAAATAGCTCACACAAATAATACTGCTGGTGGGATGCACTAAACTATTATAAGCATGGAGGTTAGTATGAGGTCCAATCATGAGTGTAGCTTCCCCTTAATATCTAGGATATCTTACGGTGACAGACAATTAGTAGAAATCAAAGACCTACCACATATTTTGAGGCACTCGATGATCTTAAGACAAACAACAGCGGTTTCACAATTCTATTTACTTCACCCTTTGGTGCCAGGATCCACTGCACTCCTGTAGCTGCAAGTACCACGGCACTATTCTGACTCCAGAGCAGGGGTGATGTACATCTCAAAAGGAGCTGCACGTCATCATTAGTACCAGCAGAAGTGAGGGATGTGTCATCTAAGCCAAAGAAAACCCCACTCTTGATGCATGATCTTGATAGGTACTCATCAGGGCCTTCAGTGTACGACCTGGCAACCAAATTTGCTAATACAGACTTAGATTTGGTAATGTCCAAGTCATTCTCCTCCTGCGAAGGAAAGTCAGCATTCGACCCACTCTTCTCAGTGCCATCAGTTCCAGTAGAATTAGAAGAGAACAACACAGATTCTTTTGCAAGACCATGCCTTGCTATCACGTAGCGCAAGAGAATTCCGATCAAGATAATTTGACCCCATTCTTCCACATCAGGCAGAGTTTCACAGAGTCTTTTGTAGCTTCTTGCAATAAGAAGCAAGTTATTGGGACAAATTGAATTAAAAGCAGCTGCAGCAGCTCCGACCACCCCAGGTGAATGGTCATTTAGTAGTATGCCAATAATCTGCAAAGCAAATTCTCTATTACATATGGACAGACAAATAAACACGTGAATCAAGCTGCACAAGAAAATAGAAGGAAATCTTGCGCATAAAAAAATGGACAAATTCAGTTCAAAGTCAACAGTTGAGGCTAAGGCTCTACATAACAATAAAAACATATTTTATCACAATAGGGAGTATTTGACATGCTTAGAATATATCAAAACGAAAGTCAGGCACTCGACCAGGATGCAAACTGTCAACATTTAGAGATAAGAATTGAGGCTGCTAGATAAAGCATACAAAAAAAAAGTATTTTGGCAAAACAGATGGGGAGCACAAGCATGTCAGGAAATCACTGCAGCAAAAGTATAGAATATCATGGATGAGATAAGCGCTTGGTATGCTAGAAAATGTGAGGCATCCGACCAGGATGCAATAAGTCCATTTCCAGAAATAATAATTGAAAGTGAGAGATACACCGTACAACAAAAAGTATTGTGGTAAAGCCAGATGGGTAGCACAAGCATGTTAGCAAATTAATGCAGCAAAAGTCTAGATTATCATAGATGAGGTGAACGCTTGGTAAGCTAGAAAGTTTCCAAATGAAGATCAGGCACTCGGCCTGGATACCAAATGTCCATTTAAAGAGATAAGCAATGAAGCTGCGAGATAAACGTACCAAAACAAGTTCAAAACCACACGTGGAGCACAAGAAGTTACTGAAGCAAATGTCTAGTATATCATAAATGATGTGAGCGCTCGGTAAGCTAGAAAATCTCAAAATGAAGCTCAGGCACCCATGCAATATACACATTTCTAGAGATAAGTATTGAGGCTGTGAGATAAACCGTACAAAAACAAGCATCTCGGTAGAACCAAATGGGCAGCACAAGTGTGTCAAGAAAATACTGCAGAAAAATTCTAGATTAACATAGATGAGCATCTATAGCATGTAAATACGTACATGTTACCTCTTCGATTGTGGAAGCATTTTCCTCTTGGCGCAGATCATTCAGTTTCGGAAGCGCATTGGCTGCACACTTTCTAACATAAACAGATGGATCTCTGGCACACTTGTTTACAGCAGCTAGAACAAGAGGAGCAATTACATGTAGACGGATACCAGCCATAGTGCGAAGAGCCCATGCGCGCACCAAAGGATTGGTGTCCCCCAAATCCTTCTGGAAACAATTGATTGATAATAATGCTTCATTTGGACGCCTGCAGAACATATGCCAGATGTACTTAGTAAGGATAGCAGGAGAGGTAACAGCACATAGAAAACCATAGGACCACCTTCCACTCATGCATAATATATCTGCGCAACGGAACATATCCTGAAATGTATACCACTAAATTCCCTTCTTTGACATTAACTGCCACATAACATCTTCAGCTTAAGGAGCAGCAGTATCAAGAAATCCATAGTACAGTCTCAAAAATGAGTGGGGCAAAGGGGAGAATAAAATATTGTGTAAGTTCAGGCTCAAACTATGTCAAATTTTATATTAACTTCCTATGGCACTAATCCCAACATAAGGTGTATAGTACATCCAGATTCAAGCTTATACTATATGCATATTGTGCCACATGAAGATCGCAACATCAGTAATAAGTATTGATCCCCCGGAATAAAGACACAGCCTTATAACTAAGGTCTAACTAATTGAAGTCAAAACCGAGGTTGCCTATATCATTTGCACTAAGAACCACCTGAAGAGAAATCAAGAAGATTAAAGCCAACTCCATTCAAATGAAGTCATTAGCAGGAAGCCTCAATTAGCCCATCTGATCTCAAACTTGACCAAAAGGCTTGACATGTGTTTTCGTCTTCGGAAGTTAGAAGTTTGCCACTTAACACTAGGACTCGGAAGTGGTATGAGTGCTTGACGATAAGCCGGTCATGACTGTGTCTTAGCCAAAGTATTCCTCAGCCTGTCTTGGTAGCCAATGCTTCACTCCAGACGGTACTATAGGCTTTTCGATGGAGTCAAATTCCCCCTAACCTCTCCTATGCCTCATGACAAGGAGTACCAGTGAACTACATAATCCAGGAGAAAAACAAAAATAGGGAAAGAAAGAATCTCGAAGTGCAATTTTCAAAGTAGGGCCATTAACTTTTATTTACTTATTTACGCCACTAATTTATTAGAAATACATCTAGGCCTAACTCCTTAAAATAGTACCTTGTCTTAAATAATCTATGAATATGATTTAGTATCAAACAACAGCCAACAGCACCCACTGTTCTCTGCAATTGGTTCGATAGACATAGCCTCCCTAGTAACCCAAGACTTTTTCTAGGCTATTGCTGGACAAGCCATCATCATTTTCATACAACTCTTGAAGGCCAAATGAGTAACAGCTATGATTTAGAAAACGGTAAGATATGGAGTTATGATAGCTGTAAGATGTTTAGTATTTATTACTTAAGGAAGCATACTTCTCAGCGTAATGTAGCAGGTACACATATACCAGCTTCTTGACTTCCAGCGACTGTGACGCCACATTTTTCACGACCTGTATCCACCAAAAATACAAGCATATCTTAATTAGTATCACTCAACTTGGAGCCGAGATCTTAATCATAATGCTACATCAAAATCGTAAAATAAGGAAGATATATGTAAGCATTCGATACGCTTTTAAACCATCCAAACGTCCAAGCTGACTAGTCACCTGTTCAGACTCATATTAACTGAACTAACCGACTTATCACATCAATACAAAAATTAGCATTCGTAAATGCTTTCAACCTTTGTAAATCGCGAATATTAAATAAAATTCATGCCCCCCCAGACACACGCACACATATTGCCAACTCAAACAAGCATGTAGCTGAAGTAATGTTCCGATTTACAGTAAGGCAATTGAAAATAAGCGGAGTAGCTTAGCCACACTTGGACTCTCGCTTAGTATCATACTGATACAAATTTAAACTCCCATTTACCATCAGATCAGATTCCTGCATAATTTCGCAACCGATTTCGCAACTAAACAACGCAGCAGACAAAATTTCGGCTACAATCTGTACATATCTCTTACTTACACGTACATCAATATCAAAGCGAGTGTCATACCAATAAAAATATTAACTCTCGCTATCAGATTAAATTCCTGCATAATTCCGCTACTCAACAACTCAAAAGAGTAAAATTCAGCTATAATCTGTACTTATCTCTTACTTAGCGGTGATTCTTCAGTGGCTACATCAAATTTGTAGCCACCACAAGTAAATAGATCACAAACATTGGTTTTTTTTATATCTAATCCTCACCGTTAGTCTTAAATCCATGTAAATATGTCAAAGTCATATATACCCTCATGTTTATTTTCCCAACCCATACCCACCTACGTATTTGTCTCCCACCATAACCATCACTCCAGCACCAGCAATACCTTCTTAGCCACCCAACTGCAACTTTACCCATGTTCATTCCCATACTAAACTAATTCGACCAAACATAGACGGTGCTGTCGACTCAATCAACTAACAAGATCGTAATGGGTTAGAAAGAGAAACTTTAATAAAAGTGCAGGGTTCGCCAAAGAGATATAATAAGTAAATGCAAAAGGCCGGTGGTTTTGAAGAATCCAACGTATCTTCTTGAAGCAAATAACAAGTGCTCTTTCTTGATATAGTTTAAATAGTCACTGAAATTACGAGTTTTATTATTCTTGTCATCTAACTAGTCCGTTTGTAAAACTTGATGGTGGTGTTAATGGAGGTTGGAATTGGGTAAAGGTCTTTCATGGATGATGCAGTACTGTAATAGCGATAGGATAGAAAAGTTCTAGTTGCAGATGATGAGGGGTATTGTAGGATATTCACATGTTAATGATTATGTATAGTTAATTTTTTTAACGGATAGGATCAATCTAGTCAAATCAACGGTAATAGATGTTTCTTTTATGGTGGCTACAAATTTGATGTAGCCACTGTAGAATTTGCCCTTACTTAGACGTACATCAATATCGAAACGAGTATCACACTAATAAAATCAATAAAAATTCAGCAACAATCTGCAACAAGCTAATCCTACTAGTATCATCAAACATACAAACCAATCCGCTCAACTAAACTCCTAATTAAGTCAATAATCAGTCAAACTCAACCATTCCTAAGCCGCAACTAAGCTAAATACAAGCTTACAATAACGCCACATACTCACATTGAACTTATAAAAACAACATAAACTTAAATCAATAAGTTGAGCACAAAAAATTGATCTTAAGATAAGCCGGTCTGATTTTAGCTTAAAATAGACGGTCTCATACAAAACTCAAGAAATTGGACAACGCGATAAGCACATAAAAATTATAATAATAACATAAACTAAAATCAATAAGTGAAGCTCAAAAAAAGTGATCATAAGATGAGCCGGTCTGATTTTAGCTTAAAATAATAACATAAACTACAATCAATAAGTTAAGCACAAAAAAAAATGATCATAAGATAAGACGGTCTAATTTCAACTTAAAAATAGACGGTCTCATACAAGCCTCGGGAAATCGGACAATGCGGTGATAACATAAACTGGCATCAATAAGATAAGCACAAGATAAGAAAAGACGTTCTAATTATTAACTTAAAAATAGACGGTCTCATACAAGAGTTGAAAATTTTAACAAAAAAGTGATGATAAGATAAGACGGTATAATTTTAAGTTAAAAATAGACGGTGTGATAAGAGAGGTTGAGAATTTCGACCTGAGGGAAGAAGTTGGAGACGTCGAAGCCTTGGGCGATGAGAGCGAGGAGGCGCTTGAGAGCCTCGCACTTCTCGGAGTCGAAGCGGCTGTCGAGAAGCGGGGCGATGCTGACGTCTTCGGGGTCGTCGTAAAGGTGGGCGTCGGTGCCGATGCGGAACACCATTGTCGACGCTTTGCTTATTGACTCCGCCGTCGCCCCGAATTGCGTCAACATTTTTGTCTGACGTGGACAAGGAGCCGATCCAGCAAAGGTGATGATGATGTAGGACCGAACTGAACTGAACTGAACTAAGCTCAACTGAGGTTATTGTGAGTATATACTCCGTATATATTAGAACTGAACTGAATTAAATTGAATTAAACTGAGTTTATTGAGATTGGATTTAAGTGAATCTTTATGATGTTTGAAATTTTTACCTTGTGATTTTCTAGTGAACTTTTTGTACGTAGAACTAAAGTAAATTTAAGTGATACTCGTATGAACTAAATAAGTGAAGTGATTTTAATTAGACTGTCAAGATTGAACGAAACTACACAAGCTGGAACGAACTAATGAATTTGATTGAATTAGACAATGGAACTAATATTAGTGAGTTTAACTGAGCTAATGACTTGAATATTATCTAGTGGGTTGAGCCGAATTAAACTAAACTAAATTGATGGCCTAGATTGAACTAAACTGAAACAGTGAGGTCACTTGACTATTGATATAAACTAAACTATTAGACTAGTGAAATTAACTGATCTTGTGAGGTTAATTCAATCATTGAACAAAACTAACTAAAATGACTTATACTAAACAAGTGATTTGAGTTAAATTTCACTTAACCAAGTGAAGTTACTTGACTAGTGAACATATTAAACCAAACTAAACTTAAGGGATGTACAAAATTAGTGACATGGAATCAATCAAACATAATTGCAGTAATTACATAAATTGGACTAAATTAAGTTGAACAAGTGAGCTACGTTGAACTAGTAAAATGAACTGAACATGTGAGCTAAAGTGAGCTAAACAAGTGAATTAGATAGAACTAGGAAACAATTAGTGCTAGTAAGCTAAATTTAACAATTGAGCTTACCAAACTCGAGATCTACACTTAAATAGTGAGCTAAGCTGAATTTATGACTTAAATAAACTATTGCATTGAATTAATTAGTGAAGAAAAGTGAGCTATTGATCATAACTAAATTGATGAACTAAACTCAAACAGTAAGTTAAATTGTGAGCTAAATTGAATTAGTGAATTGTACTAAATTAATGAATTGAAATGAGGCGAAATAGTGAAATGTTATGGGCTATTAAGTTAAATTGAACTAATGAGCTAAATTAAACCGAACTAATGAATTGCACTAATTTGAATTAGTAGCGAATTAGAATGAACTAAAATAATAATAATATAATGATAATAATTATAATAACAACAACAACGATATTAGTAGTAGGAGTAGTAGTAAAAACAATTAGCACATAAAGACTAGGTTAGTCAACTTGTGTGAAATTCGAACTGAACTTCATCAAAATTTACGAGAAGCTTGAGTTGTATGAGCTTGACTAATGTTCAAGTTCGATTTGAGACCTCAACGAATCCATAGAGCAAAGTATTGGCTCGACTCCAACAGATTGTGAACAACTCAAGTTTGAAATATTATAGAACATAGTGACCCTTAATTTTATCATTATGAAGAAGTTATCTTTGATATGTCATGTATGACTTTCTCATCAATTCATAATAAATTTTTCTTTTAGTGTGAAAACATTTAACCTTTATAAAATAAGAAACAACAATAAGTAAAGGGAAATTAACAACAATAAAAAATACAGAAGCTCTAGTTTAAGTTAGTGAGCACAATCATTGGCTTTTCTTCAAGTCCGGACGATCTCAAACCTAAATTAATGCGCTGTACTTGAGTAATGTCAAGCTCGAACACAAGTCCACTAATGATCATCCTTATAACCATTTGAATACCATGTTTTTATAATAATATGATAATACATGTATAAGAGTCTTTATCCGTACTCCCCTTTATCAGTTCTTTAAGTTTATAACGGTGAATATACACCTAAATACCAAATGCTAAGCCACTTGAATATTACCACTTTATAGATTGTTAAAGAGGTGTGTAAATAAGCTTTCAGATTGATTCGCTTTTCTTGCGCAATGATTTCTCTGTTATCATATACACAAACATGTAAGTCAGGTCGGGTTCGTATTCGTGTTGTCAAAAACTGATTCATGTCTTATGACATGAACCTCTCTTATTCAGTTTAAAAGGTCAATGAGCTTAATTATAACCAGACCTAATTATAACTGACCTATCCCATTTAAATCATAAAAGTAATGTGTCGACGAAACATATATATTATTATGTTAATGACATTTCTAACCAACGTTGTTAAGAGAAATTCATACCGAAATGTTACATTGTTAGATCAATGTCTAATAAACAAATTTTCGTGTGGCATTCATGTTATAAGTTATATCAAACCAACCAAATTCATTTAAGTTATGTCTGATTTATGTCGATTTAATTAAAATAAATTGATAAATTATCAGCTAATTTCGTGTCGTGTTAACTTTTACCGAACTTTTCCAAGTACCATACATCTCGATCCAACCATCAAAGTATGACCAAAATTAAATACTCATAAACTACACTATTCAACTTTCTATCATCTCATTTTCAGCATCACAAGCGTGATTAATCAGAAAATTGTTTGGTGCACCAGACCTGGGGAGCAGTAGACATTGGCACACACTCACTCATAACAAGCACGAATTCCCATACAAAAAAAAACAAGAATCTCAACAGCTTTTTACCAAAGTGGGCCCCACCTGTCCATTTTATCACTGTCATTTTTACTTACTGACTAAACTCAGTTCACTGACCAACCTTCAAAACCCCAAAACCTTTGATTTTCTCAAATTTAATTTTATTTTTCCTAGATTAATATTTATACAACCCCACCAAAATCGCATTTATTTCGTAATAAATCTGAACTTTTTCACTGCAATCACTTTGCATTTCCAGTAACTTTTTTTTTTTACTCCATTTGCTTTATTATCTCTTCTGTCTCTTTTCATTTCCACCATTTTAATAGCCTCCTAAAACCCTAGAGTCTTGTTTTGGTCAAAGGTGAGATCTTTATTGTGTGACTTTTTATTTTTGTTGAGTTGAAATGGGGTTTCAATTTTTTTTATCTGGGTTATGTAGTTTTGATTTTAATCTTATGAATTGGAGTTTAATTTGTGTGTTTTTACTTAAAAGATGATGAATTTGTGACTGGAATTAGATGTGTTTATTGAACTATGTTAGTAAGTTGGGTTTGTTGGTTAAATTTTGTATCTTTTTCCATTTTTCTAGGGAATGTCAATACATGTTTAGCTAGGTGGCTACATTTCTGAGTTGAATGACACATTGGTTTTATGCATGAAGTAAAATGATATGGGTATTTAATAAGTGCTGTAATAAGTGTCAAAATGTATGCTAATTTATGCATGAGAAGTTGTTACATTACTTCCCCCCTTTTCTTTATGTTAATTGAAAGGTGAGAACTTTGTATAATGCCTCTTTGAATGTAATTTGGAAGGGACATTTCTGTTTCTATAGCATGTGCTTGTGAATTTTTCATTATTTTGTTGGTTTAGTTGAATTATAATCATGAATGTATGTACAGTTGGATCTTAGGAAAATGAATTGGCTCTTGGTTGTAGCAAGCATGTTTCACTTTTAACATTTGGCATGCCTAGTTGAGGTTTGGTTAGTGGAATGGTCAATGTGGTTTAGGCTTTATATCGGCTCTTGATATGAAGTGGATTGGGAGTGCTTACATGTATGTATTTCATGAACAAAATGATAGGAGTATTATGAAGCGTGAAATTATTGTTTATCTAATTGATCTACTTATTTAACACAAAATGTCTGCGAAATGTGCAAATTGACATTCAAGTCATAATACTATAATGTGAGTGAAAAAATAAAATTTTTCATTTGAGTGAATAGTTCAATGAAAATTGGACTTTTATTGTGGGATGCAAAAAAGAAAAAGAGGCCAATGCGGCCAACTAAATTTAGGGTGGAGGGAGTAATGCAAAAAGAAAATTGAAATGTTGTTTTTGTATGAAATTGGTGGGAATAAAGAATTCAAGTGTCAGTGAAGTTGGATGCTTTTAGCTGATGTGGTAATAATTTTGATTTGTACTCGCAATTCAAGTCCTAATATGCTTCACATCTTACTTTTGTTACAGATTTATTGGGTTGATATTGTGACCCCAAGGAGGGGAGAAGTTTAATGGGTAACAGTTCTGAAGAAGACACTGACATCAGCGAATCCGAGATAGAAGAATATGGTGATAAAACCTTTGAAGAGCTTAAAAATAGTGATAGCCAGTTGAAGGTCTCAGAAGAGAAGTATACATGTCCATACTGCCCGAAGAAGAGGAAGCGAGATTACCATTACAAAGAGTTGCTTCAGCATGCATCTGGGATAGGCAATGCTAATTCAAGTAAGCGGAGGGCAAGAGAGAAAGCAAATCACCTTGGTTTAGCTCGATTTCTGGAAAAAGAGGTTCAGAATGGAGCTAGTTCAACGAAGCAGGCTGCTAGTGATGATCCTCTTTCTGGTTGTGACCATGATGAGAAGTTCGTGTGGCCCTGGATTGGAATTGTTGTTAATATCCCAACCCTATACAAGGATGGTCGGTATGTAGGAGAAAGTGGTTCAAGGTTGAGGGAGGATTTGAGAGCTAGGGGGTTCAACCCCAAGAGGGTCCACCCCTTGTGGAATTTCAAGGGTCATTCAGGTACTGCAGTAGTGGAATTCAACAAAGATTGGCTGGGTTTGAACAACGCCTTGTCTTTCGAGAAGGATTACGAGCTAAAACAACATGGAAAGCAGCACTGGCAGGCAAAGGATACTCAAAAATCTGGACTATATGGCTGGGTTGCACGTGCTGATGACTATAATTCATCTGGGATTATCGGTGAGCATTTGCGGAAGATTGCAGACTTGAAATCCATATCTGAGATGACAGCAGAAGAAGATCGAAAGGCTAGCAAGCTTGTATCCAACCTGACAAATGTGCTTGAGAACAAGAAAAAGAGTTTGCAGGAAATAGAGTCAAGGTTCAATGAGACCTCTATTTCTTTCAACAAGTTGGCGGAAGAAAAAGACAGGCTTCATCAGGCTTATAATGAAGGTACCATACTCTTGTGCATGCGTTTTTTTTTTTACTAATATGCGTCATGTCTATATTATCCTACATTTTGTACTTTTAATTAAGTATCATGACTACTGGGGTGATAATTGAATAATGCATAAAAGGAATAACGAAATCTACAGAGGAAAAGTGCTGGGTCAGAATTTCATCAAATTTCAGATGTAGTTGCTGAAGGCACTACGCCTTACGGTTTCTTAAGATCATTAATTATTTTCGTGCTGTCCGATGTTGACCACTTTTCGTCTGGAACATATATGATATTTTGATATGTTTTATTCATTGCATGCTTTTGAGATTTTTGATCAGACATTTGGTTTAAAAGTTGACAACATGGTTTTCTTAGATTTTGACATTCTTTATCAAGCATTCAGTCTTCCAATTGTGTCAGCTGGTTAAGCTTCTCTTTCATGGATGAAGTGCACTTAAATTTCAGTCGAAGTTTTAGTAATAATCTGAAAAAAACCTGCCAAATGTCCTTATTTGCTTAGCTGTATAGGGCACCATGAACATCTATGTATTTGTTCTAATCCTCGATGTCTTTTTTTTTTTCTATAAAACTTGGTGACCACAATTGTTCATGACTATTTGTCATTGTTAGAGATTAAGAAGATCCAGGTGAGTGCTCATGATCATTTTCAGAAGATATTCAATGACCATTCTAAGATAAAGTCGCAACTGGAATCTGAGAGGACGGAGCTCGAGCTGCGTGTCCATGAGCTAGAGAAGCGTGAAGCCCATAATGAAAGTGAAAGGAAAAAGCTTTCCGAGGAGCTTGAAAAGGTAGTTGATTTTTTAGTATTTTGTATTGTTATTAACGCATTCCTGATGACACTGTTCTATATCTTATGATAGCTCTAGTAATATTGAACACAAGTATGGATGCTGAACTCCAAATTTGAGTGCCTTACAGAGTCTTGTACGCTTATTTGGGTTGTAGAAGTGGCAAAATTTTCTTTCTTCATAATAAGTTCATACTGATTGTTTGTTTGAGCTTCACAAAGTTCTGATATTAACCCTTTTCTTTTCTGTACAGAATGCTATGAAAAATAGTTCACTTCAGCATGCGTCAGTTGTGCAACAGAGGGCCGATGAGAATGTGCTGAAGTTAGCAGAGGAGCAGAAGGTTGGTGATTGTTTCAAGTTCTTTATCATGATGCTTTCACTGTAAACTATAAAATGTGACATGAAGTTTTTGACATTTTCATGACAGAAAGAAAAGGAGGGCCTGCACAAGCGAATTTTGCAACTCCAAAGCCAGCTGGAGACTAAACAAGCACTTGAGCTCGAAATTGAGCAACTGAGAGGGAAATTAAATGTTATGAAACATGTTGGTGATGAAGGAGATATGGAGGTAATGGAAAAAGTGGATACAATGCTCAAAGATCTACGAGAAAAGGAGGAAAACTTAGACTCAGTAGAATCTCTGAATCAAACCCTCATTGTGACAGAGCGCAGGAGCAATGAGGAGCTCCAGGACGCTCGCAAGGAATTAATAAATGTATGCTTTGAAAACTATATTCCTACTTCTTTGCTAGTAGTTAATGACATATTCCTGTTTTCTGCAACATTTTCTCTCTTGTACGCACTTTGAAATTGCTTACTTCAATTCAAGGGGTTGAAAGAGATGTCAAATCGCGGATATATTGGTGTCAAGAGAATGGGAGAACTGGATAGTACTATCTTTCAGGAAGCCTGCAAGAAAAAGTATCCAGAAGATATAGCAGAGGATAAAGCAGCAGAGATCTGCTCATTGTGGGATGAGTATCTTAGGGATCCTGAATGGCATCCTTTCAAGATGATTGGTAGTGATGGAGACTATAAGGTATGTGACTGCCAACTGCCAACTTACGGACTGCAACTCATGATTCATGTATTTGATGATTGGCATTTATTGATACTTGAGCTACATGTTGCATGTCATTTGCTCGAATAAACATTGCACTTGTTCTTATGAAGCATTTATCATATTTATTTTTGCGTTTGTCAAATACGTGCATTTGCATTCTTTTTTCTTTTAAAGGAGTTCCTGAGAAAATTGTTTTCTGTGATAACTATAAACCCTTCTCTCTGTTTCTCTCTCCTTTTGTTGTCGTGAGGAGGTCAGAGATGTGAGAACTATAACTTTGCCTCAAAGAACTTGCATTTTTCCTTGTGCTGTAGTAGGTGTATCATGTAAGTAGACCCTCAAGATTGGAGGTCTGAATGCTATATGTGATGTGATATTACTAAATTAAAAGCCTGTGAAGTTGTGCTTGCACTAAGTAGGGAGATGGACACAATGCTTGTTTGTTTGCTTAGAGATGGCCAGTTTCAAAATTCAGGCCTACTTAACTCGGATTTGGTTGGTACAGGAAGTAATTGATGATGCAGATGAGAAGCTAAGAGAGCTGAGGAGGGAGTGGGATGACAGTGTTTATAACGCGGTAACAACTGCCTTGAAAGAAATTAACGAGTATAACCCCAGTGGGAGGTACATAATTACTGAACTGTGGAACAATAGAGAGGGAAGGAAGGCTACATTGGAGGAAGGCGTCTCATATATAATGAATAAGTGGAAGGAATACAAACGCCGTAGGGGTTGACCGAAAGGTTGGTATCCAATTGCTTGAGTAAACTCTATGATATTGTTTGGAGATGGTTTATTCCTCTTGGTTAAAGGTCACTCACATGATGAACTGCTCTTAGAAATTTGATGCTGTTTTTGGTGCAGGAAGAAGTGGTTGATCCACTGGGAGTGAGGATCACAATTCACTAGTAGGAGACATTCAGGAAGAGAGGACATGATTTCTTAATTTAATGTATAATAAACGCCATCAAGTTCACCCCCCTCTTCCCAGGAACCAGGCTCTATGCCCCAATTTGTGCCTTTGTTGGTGGCCTGGTTGGATACTTATTGTGGCAAGTTTGGCCTAGGGATTGCTCTTTGGGTGTAGGACTTTAGATCATAACATGTTTGTGTATGGATTTAATTTTTCTGTTGCCACAAGGTAGCAGGCTAGCAGCTATTGTCTGTTTCTCTGTAATTCTACTTTCTTTCCCCGAAAAAGTTCATCCGTACGAGAGCAGGATGCACAGAGAGTATAACTTATGCCTGTATGAGGCTACCTGCGTACATTTCTGCTTCTCTTGTCTTCCTATGTTCCTAGCTTCAAGCAGGAAAGTCTGTTCTTCCATACTGGTCTCTACCACCATATTTACTTCGAATGCCATCCAGTTGAATATGATACTGATCTAGCAAGGTTCAGTCGTTGAAGGAGTTTCGAATTTGTGTGTTTGTTTGTTGTTTAGCTCCATAACTATATCGCATTTCCATCACCATTACAACCGTGGCCGCTTTTGCCGTCCTTGCCCTCAATTTCTATCGTCGTCGTCTCGTCGACCCAATGTGAGGATAAAATTTGTTATTTGCATAATGCCTTGAAAAATATTTAAACCTAGAATCCCTCATGCAATATGCCGTAAAACTATCCGTCAAACTATTATCTTGGGTAATTGAGAATAATGTTAATCCAGCATGACTCTTAATCTCTTATTGCTACTTTACGCCTCATTTTCTTTGCACAAAGGAAAATAATGACCAATGTCAGTAGGTGATTGGTAAATCGTTCATGTGATAGTTTGAATTTTGTAGGGCAATTTTTATGTCTAATTACAAGCCTTTAAACTATTTACAATTTTTTTAAAAATTAAACCGTTATAATATGGTTATCTTTTTGACTTATATTGGTCACTTTTATCATAATCTTTTTGACTTATCAACAGTGATCAAGTCTCAAACTTAAACTTAGACCATCCTTTTCAATAATTTCTGTATTATGTACAAAAAATGGACAAATAATTACCGCACACAAGAAAAAAAAATCTAAGAGAAAATGAAATAAAATGAATAGAAAAAGTGAAGAGCGCCAATTTTCACAGGTGGCAGTGATCAGATTCTGATTCCACACATTCAAGTTTCACTTCCCCTTCCTCTGTTTTTTTGTCTCCTCTGTACTTCCCTAAGCTTTTTGTCTCCTCTTTCTATTGGTTAGTAAAGTGTTAACTCTTAAGTCTTAGCTAAGACCTGGGTAACAACTTTATTTCCCAATCATTTGCTTAAACATCATTTCATTCAATCATAGTAATTACTTGCTTCCCATTCATTCGAGTTTATGTCTTTCTTCATTTTTACCATGCAAAGAAACATGAGTTATATTGCATTTGTAGTAAATTCTAAATGTTGTTGCTCTTACTTTAATGGAGTCTTTTTCATAGCCTTTCACTCTCTTACAGTCCGTTTTATTGGTTCAGTGATCATGCATTGCCTACAATGATGTAAAATCATATCTTGGTTAAATTTTGTCACGTGGGTTGCTTTTAAAGTTGCGGCATTGTCAAAAGTTAGTATATTACAATGTTACAACCAAATGTGCCAAGGTTTAATTTTTCTGGAACTATCTTGATTACATGTTGAAGTTTTAGATCACCTTAAGTTGTTTCTGTATTGGGTTTGAAAGGAGCCCACAAAGTTGCAAATAAGAATCGGATCCCTGACCTCTCACTTAGAAGACGATACTTCTAACTATTGAAACATCAATTCATTCTTATTAGTTGCTTAAAGTTGTTTGTCAACAGAATTCCTTCATGTTAAAGGTGTTCAGTTTGTCTGATAGGATTCTGTAGTTTCTTAATTAGCCATGGCCCGAAAAAAGGAAAAAAAGCTGTGACTAGTTATTTTTCTACCCAGGGGTTGGGATATTTAGTAGTGTAGCTTTCGAAGTGCAATGTGGATGGACAAATTAAAAGTCTTTTTAGTGTGGTGATGCTGATATTAGTGTAGAAGAATGTGATTGGAATTGATGGTCGCATAAGATTATTCAATCATGTTTCTCTTAACTAGTTTTACTTGGCTTTTCGGCAGGATATACAATGGCGGATCAGGTGAACAGCCTGCGTGGTCTCGTGGTGAAACTTGCCAAAGAGATTGATTACAAGAACCATTTACTGCTGCAGAAGGAGGGTCTGAGTCTTGAAAAATTTGCCACTCTCAGCTGTTTGGTGGAAGAGAAAGATAGGCTCCTTGGTGAGAGATCTGAAGTGATTGGTGCGTTGATGGCACAAAAACACAGGTTACATGAAGCTTATGTTGAAGGTGATGATATTTTGGTCCATTGTACTGTAATTCATACCTACGGAGGTTCTATCTAGTGTAGACATGACTCTTGGTTTTTTTCAAGTGTTCATTTCATCTTGAGTTGAGACCTTGAGAAGAGTTTTGTTCTTATGTTTTGTCGTCGCTTATGTTTCCTTAACTCCTGTGGTCAAAAGCTGTCTGATGCTCTTTTATTTCTCTTCAAAATCTGACATGTTGCTTGCTGCAATTTTCAAGTAACCTTGATTGACCTGGTGAAAGGAAATGGTAACATGGATTAGTAAGTTGATAAATTTGGACAACAATTTTGGTTTTGATGGTGTTCATATACCACTATGCATGTCTTCCTATATTCATTTGAAGTTTGTATCCTGACATATGTACCAAACACCAGTCCTAGTCACAAAAGTGTCTATCATATTTGCTCTACAGTTCTCTTCAATTTTCCTGAAATTCGACTGTTGTGCTGAACTAGTTCATAGGCTCAAACCTGCTTTCCATACTTGTAGGCGACTCTCAGGTTGCTGTCTTGCAACTAATGGTTACTGTGAGATGAAGACAGTATATGATTATATTGGTGATTGGCCTTTGCTTTGTTGAGCTTCCTAAAGTTTTTCTCCTGCACAGAGAAAACTGATAGAGAAGTCTTGGCTTTCACATGAGAACAACTCTAAGCTGGAATATTTTTCTTCTGGTGTTGATTACATGTACTTGCTGACTTTTCCCATTTCCACCTTATAAAGGCTAGAACTAGAAGAAGTTTGTCAATTGGTGATGCCATTTTCTTTTTTAGGCTGGTCTGTCTTTTTTCTCATGTTCTATCTTTATTTCTCACAAAAAGATGTTTCTTCTTCTCTGGCTGTCCAGGGATGCAAAAATTCGAAGAAACGAAGCTGGAACTGAACAAGGTTAAGCATGACTTGGAAGCTGAAAAACAGAAACTTTATCAGAACACCAGGGCATTGGTGGAACATCAGGCAGATAATGAGAAGAGACTAGGAATTGTGACTGCCAGCTATCCAAGTACTAGTGGATCTTTGAAGTCTCCAGAGCTGAACCTGGCTGTCCAAGCAAAATGTAAAGACTCTGATAACGAGCGCAACAAGGAGCAAAGGAGTTGGATCATACAAGAGGTGAAGGTAAGGCCTATATCGATTGACAAGTATGTGATGAAGAAGCGACTGGCTAAAAGCTGCACCACAAATTAAATTTCAAGGACTAAAAACAAAGTTGTTTTAGACCTAGGACAAAGGAGTGAGGGGTTACTGGTTAGGGCTTGGACATGGACTGTTTGTCATTGACTTCTTCTCCAGTTTGCAAATTATATTTTTGGGGCCTTATTCCGGTTGAGTATGCACTGGTAGAAGATACAAATTAATTACAGGACAAGTAAAATTTGTAACTGATTAACTTCTCTTGTGATTTACTACAGATGTGGTGTCGAGTGAGTAGCTTTGACTGGATAATAGATATTTCCTGGTGCTTAGTTTCTTCAGGATGGTAGAGTAGTAACTTTTTTCTTGACAACTGATGAATAAAAGATGAAAGATTGATGCTCTATTCTTCTGTTTGTTAGTTTTGCATGGCCTATATTGTACAAGTTGCTGGAAGACATTAGTGCATGTAAAAATAAGCATGAAAAACTATCACTACATGTTAATATCACTTTGTTTCTTTACTTCCCTGTTTATTTGGTAGTGAGTAACTGAGCATCAACCAAGAAATAACCCCTCCCCCTCATACAGAAAATAGTGACTAACAAAGAACCATGATCCTAGATACTTGAGGTTGAATAACACTAGCTATTTAATTTTTTTTTCCTTCCTCCAAACATGTGTGGCTCCTTCCCTCCTACCTAACAATTTGTCTTTTCTCACTTAATTCTTGCACTTTAAACTTGTTTCCATGTCTTAAGCATTGCGATAATCAAGATGAATGGTTACTGTAACCGTGTGCACAAACAATTTGATGCAGCTGGAAAGACATTACCCAAGCGTACATAATGAGGAGCTGAAAACTCAAAATGACATTCTGAAGAAAGAACTTGATAGAAAAGAAAAAACTTTACTGGAGATTGAAAGGCATTATCAAGACCTTATATCCAAGGAGCTCTCAAGCAATGAAGAGCTGCAGGCTGCAAGGAGGAAAGCCATTGATGTATTAATTCTTTCTTAAATCAACCTCTATCACCATTCTTCCATTTGATTTTATCTTAACTCACGAGCTTTTGGTCTGCTGGCTTTGGAAAAAACATGATTCATTCGACATGCTGAGTTCGATCATCAATTATTTTTATGTCAAAAAGTCCATATTGCTATTAACGTTTCTGAAATTATTTCTTCAGCTCAGAAGTTGCCTATCATGATGGCATTGTTTGTTTTACATCCACAGTGTTTCCTGACTATGGATGGGACTGGGACAAGAATCAGAATCAAGAACATGGGGAAGATTGACCGACAAACCTTTCGAAAAGCGTGTTCTAAGAATATTCGCGGTCAATTGCGGGAGGGAAACTTCAATAAATTTTATTTGTCATGGCAAGAAAGTGTCAACGACCCAAGCTGGAATCCATTCAAGAAAAACATCATTGACGGGAAACTGAGTGTATGTCCTCATAACTCTGCTATGGTGGTAATACCTGTTTGCTAAGAAACTTAGATCATCATTTTTCCCAGGATGTTTTTGTAGACAAGTTAATTCCTCAATCATACCTTTTGTTTTGTAGCCATTGTTATTGCTCTCTTCTTTATCTTAGTCTAAGTGAATATGTTTTTTTGGATGCAAAAGTAATGATATACAGTTTCATTCAGTGCTATGTCACTGTATAGCTCTTTTGGATGTGACATTTATACAACTGTATAGTATTTACTCCTTAGTTAGTCCATTTAGGATAAGAAAATGCTTTAAAGGATTGATTTAAACATACACTTAAAATTTTGCTTTCCTGTACATGCATTCAAGAAGAGATTATGACCTTGAAACAATGTGGGGAGAGACTAGGAACGAATATATTTGTACATAAAGTAAGAAAGAAGTTCTTCATGGATGTGATTTCTTTCTCCCGCTCCATCACCCTAGCTATGAACTCATCTACATCAAAGAAGGCATTAGATATATATTGTGAAGAAGTAAAGTGTTAAGCCTTATGTCTATCCTATGAATAAGGTAAGTTGTAGAAAATATGGTTAGCAAATGACTACTACTGAAAATAATTATCCTTTTATCCTAATTCTGAAAGATGCAGGAGGTTATTGATGAGAATGACAAGAAGCTGGGGAAGTTGAAAAAGGAATGGGGCGAAGAAGCATACAAAGCTGTTGTTGATGCATTATTTGAGCTAAACGAGTACAACCCTGATATGAGGCATACTACTCCCGAACTTTGGAACTTCGAAGAGGGAAGAAAGGCTTATTTGAAAGAAGCAATCAAGTACATAATGGAGTACTGGGGATTTCTTAAAGACAAAGATAATGAGCAGTCTGGAGCGATCATTGAGCTGATGACAGAGAAAGACAGACTACTTAAGCAATTGGCAGATGCCAATATTCTGATAGGGGAAAAAGACAAGCTTATTAATGAGAAATATGCAGCTATTGGCAAATTGATGGCGCAGGATGTAAAGAAGGACAAGTTGGTTGGAAAATTGTCGACAACTATCAGCACATTAATGGCAGAGAAACGAATTCTACTTGATAAATCTGATGCAGGTGAGTCATTTGAGGAATTTGATATTCCTAGATGAGCCATACATTTTAGTATTCTTCTAGTGGATCGAGTCTCCTTTCACAAGAAGCCCCCATCTACTCCTTGAAAGTTTATTGCTGTTGTTTCTCCCTCTTTGTTTTTTCTTGGGGAAGGAGGGTGGGGCTGGAAGAGACTGTGGTTACAAGGCCATTGAATTCTGGTGTTAGAATGCAAGAGAGTGTATTGTAACCTTGTAATTCCACTTATATTTCCTTATCTTTAGGCTCCTTTCCCTCTATTTCTCCTTTTAACTTAAAGCAATGTTTGCTGGACTCGGTAACTATATGACAAGGGTATATTTCCCAGTGTCAGACTCCCCATATATTTCAAATATTACAAGTATGTTGGCTTGAGATGAAGTGTCAAAGTGTTCACACTCATGTGGCCATGTCGGAGTTTTTAGGGTCCGACACAAGTGAGAGAGGTAAAATGAAGAGTACGGTTAACATATTCTACAGAAACATTTGGCCGGGGGGATTTTGAGGTAATGCACTATTGCTTGCCTTTCTTCTTGTTTTAATTGTCTCACATTTTGTATCTTTTGTAGACAAGAGGGAGATGCAATACATGAAACAAATCGAGAAGTTGAATAATAAGCTGCAATGTGAAGAGGTGGTGCTTCAGGAGCAGAACAAGGAACTCAGGGAGATAAGAGGCTGCAGTGACAGTGGTAATGGAAATATGAAAATCAAGATGGAAAGTATAGACTACAACTTTGTATGTATGACCGATCAATTGGAGCCAGTTGCAAAGAAGTTAAAAGACTCCAACTCTCCAAATTTCCCAATGCAAATGCGCAAAATAGATCTAAATCAGACAATAGAAAGGTGAATATTCCAAGTTTCTAACCATATGGCAAGCAACCATTACTGGAATTTCATACTGGTCAGTTGTATGGGAACCTTAAAAGAGAAAGGCAAGGTTACTTTATAATCCATATAAAGTGTAGAGGTGACTCTAAAGTTATTAGTGATCGCCTATACCTGATGATATTTAGGAAACAACCTTTCTGCTTGTCAGGTGGGAAGGTTGTATACCGTCATGACGTTCCACAGACACCGTCTGCAGTGAGATCCCCAGTACGGCCACTATGTGGATTGGGGATGGGGTTATGGACCATCTGTAAATTGTCACAAGCAGTGTGCCACTGCACTGTGTAGAGGCACAAAGTTACTGTTCAACTTAAAATACATTGATCAGTCATTAATATATCAGTTGCGTTATTACTATTATGCGTTTACACAACTCCACTTCCATGCAGAGAAATGCCATGGCATAGGTTGGTATAGCCAAGGCTTGGGGTGGCAATGCCATGACATAGGTAGGAAAGGCCAAGTCATGACATGGCATAGTTAGCAAAGGCCAAGGGAAAAAGATTTACTGAGGTTATATGGCTAGCCAAGGTGCACCAAAGACTAAAGGCTAGGCATGGGAAATCAAGGCAAACCAAGACAAGGCATGCAAAGCCAAGGGGCACCAAATGCAAATGCATGGCAAGCCAAAGCAAAGGAAAAAAGTTTCGCGGAGGTTAATTTGCCTAGCAATGACATGGCATGGCTAGCCAAGGCGTAGCAAAGGCAAAGGCCCGCCTAAAGAAGGCCATGGCATAAGAAGGCAAGGCAAACCAAACCAAGGTATGGGAATCCAAAGGTCACCAAAGGCAAAGGCATGGCAAGCCTAGGCAAAGTAAAAAAGTTTCGCCTAGGTTATTTGTCTAGCCAAATCATA
>CAAKMY010055830.1:0-12223 GCA_901111285.1 Corrigiola litoralis
CCCCCCTAACGACTAAAACCACCCCCCTTACCACAAAACCACCCCTTGCACACCGAAAACCACCCCCAACACCCACGAAACCTACCCAACACCCTCGAAAAACCACCCCCTTAACCACGAAAACTACTCCCCTAACCACAAAAACCACCCCCAAAACCCCTGAAAATCACCCCCATAGTCAGGAAAACCACCCACGAAAGCCACCCCCTAACCACGAAAACTACCCTCCTACCCAGGTAAACTACCCATAGCAACGACGGGGGAGGGGGGAATGGGAATGGTAGCGGCAGTGAGAAGGGAGAGGATCAGAAAGAAACCGTTGGGGAGGGGAGGAGAAGGCCGCGATGTGGGTATGTCGAGGAGAAGAATGATTCGGTGGTTGGGGACGTGGAATGGTGGTAGCGACGATAGGAGGGAGGATGGGGGAGAGATGCGGCTATGGGGGAAGGGGCATGGTTGTAGCGGTTGTGGGGGAAGGGGTAGGGTGGCAGCGACGAGGGAGGGGGAGGGGAGGGAGGAGGAGCAGTTGGGAAGGGGAAAGAGAGAGAAATGAAGTGGGTGGGAGAAGGGTTTCTGCATTCATTGACAGTGCAATGTAACAAATTTTTAGTTTTTCTTTTTTGAAAATGCTGACATGACTTTTATTTTTGATGGGCTTATAAGGTGAATTGGGCTTTAAAGATTAGAATAGCCATGTCTACTTTTATGCTAAAACTAGACGGTATAACAAGATAATTTGTGAAAACCATAGGGAGAACTGTGTCACCTCAATAATCTACCCGACTCGAATCCCGACTAAACCACAAAAAACAACAAACCAGGCTTCTACACTTGTTACATTTTTCCATGTCGACAAAACCAAAGAAGGAAAGAATGCCCCTTTCCTTTTCTAAACTCCAATTCAATTAATCCCAAAACCCTAATTCATATCACTGTAAAATTTCATGGTTTAATTCCAATTATCCACACCAAACCCTAATTTACAATCTGCATTTCCATACCCAAATGCCGAATGAGCCCCGCCCGCCACGAAAAACCAATGGAAAACCCGATTCTTCGTCTTCGGTGGACACTTCCGGCCTAAGGAGGTCCACCAGGGGCCAGCCGACCCCGTGTCCGAGTCCCGTTAGTGTCAGGAAGTCCCAGAGGCTGGAAAAGACGGCCCCCGGGACGGGGACGGGGATGGCGAGCCCCGTGAGGCGGTCCGAGAGGGGTTCGGGGTCGAAAGGGGGGAATTTGAGGGTGCCGGAGGGGAGTACGAAGGAGAGGACGTTGAAGGAGATTGCGGAGGCGGTGAGGGAGAATAAGGGTTCGAGTCCGGATGTCGGTAGTAGTAAGAGGAAGAATAGGTTGAGTGCTCGAGAGTTTAAGGCCATGTTTAAGGCCGCCAAGAATGTTGAGCTTGAAGCTGCTTCTGGTGAGTGTTTTCGTAAAGTTTTCGGACTTTTTTTGTTGACGGTTTTGCAATGTAGTATCTGTAGTGTTGGCGAAAAGTTGTGTAAGGCGGTAATTTGATAGGACGGTTTGAGCTTTAAGATTTTTTAAGCTCGCACTATCGTGTTTTTGTAATGTTTTCGGACTTTTGTTGTTGATCGTTTTGCAATGTAGTATCTTTAGTGTTGGCGAAAAGTTGGGTAAGGCGGTAATTTGATAGGACGGTGTGAGCTTTTAAGATTTTTTTAAGTTGAGTGTTTTTCGTGATTGCGAAAATGGTTTTGTTTTCGGGCTTTCGTTGTTGATGGTTTTGCAATGTAGTATCTGTGATGTTGGCGAAAAGTCCCATAATTTGATCGGATGGTGTGAGCTTTTAAGATTTTTTAAGTTGAGAGCTCGGACCATACGACAGTCTTACCCAAGTTTTACTCGTTATATGTTCACAAATTCTTAGAAAAGACTGTAAAAATTATAAAGTAGACGAGCTCCCTACGAGCTAAATTGGCACAAGTCAAATTAGAGATATACAGTATATACCTTTGTCTACTTTTATGATGAAAAAAGACGCTCTTTTTTTAAGACTTTCTGTTGTTGTTTTGTTACTCATAACTAGTGTGTTGTTGTTTTGTAAAATTGTAGTAGAGCCGGATACGAAGAAGAGAAAAGTGGAACAGTGTGAAGACAATGAGGATAGTGGTCGTGGGGAGGCGCTTCAAGAAAATCATCATGAAGATGCAGTTAGTAGTTTAGGGAATTCTAAGGGACGGGTACAGGATAAATGCGATGATGGTACTGATAGGGGTGCCGAGGAGCCTGATGAAGGGGCTGAAGAGTGTGCTGATGGAGAGGCAATGGAGGAGGATTGTGCGAGGAATGGAGATGGTGGTTCAGAGGGTTCAAATTCTGATGCGAAGAATAGTCCTTCGAGTGAGAAGCATGGTGAAAGGGAAGATGGAGAAGGTTTGGAAGTGTCGAGGTCCGGAAATCTGCCTAATCCGTCTTCACCCTCCACTTCTAGAATACGGGCTGAGGAAAACATTGATAACACTGAAGATGTGGAAGCGGATGACTCCGTGATGGAGAAGCTTGTCAACCAAGAAATACATCCAACTTCAGATAAGTTATCTGATGATGATAATGGTTTGGGATGTATCGAGAAATTAACTAGTGGAACATCTGGTGTTGGACGTGAAGATACCAACACAAATGCTGTTCCATCAGTATCATTGACATGCAAAGTGAGCATTTTGGCTGAAAAATGTGCCATATGTTCCAAAATGCTAAGGTATTAATCTCTATCACTGGTGTTAAGCCTCATAAGTCGAAGTTAACACATTGTGTGCTGCTATTGCATCTGGTTAACACTGCTACATTATATTCCTATAAATTGCAAAAGAAGAGAATCCACATGTTGTGGTTTATGGTACATTTATTGGTGATGTTGGCGATGACAAGATCCTTTGGTGGTTGGTATTGTTTTTTTTTCTTCCAACTGTTTGTGAAGTTGACTGTGAGCCTTTCGTGACAACATTTTATTAATCTTCGGCCTATATATCTACTGTTTTGAACATTAGCCATTAATCGGATGTCTGTTTCTGCATTGGCTGTTTGGATAGTATAGCAGATTGGACAATAGTATTGGGATGTTTAAGTGGTCGGATCAGTAGTTGGGGTTCATTGATAATTGCAGATCTAGCTTGTGGACTGTATAAATCGTGTAATGTCTGCAGGCACTAGATTTCAGTTCTGAAGACTGAGGATATTAGTCGTTCAAATGGATATAGAATTTGGTTTTAGACATTATAAGGACGTTAAATAATTGCTTTGCCTTCTTTGTAAATCCTGCGACAACTCTTTTATCTTTCCAACCAAACCCATCATCTCTTTGCCTTCATAATTTGTTTTGTAACTTCTTCTGTTCTCTGTTATCTGATTTCTATTTGCCTCTTCCTCGTATCTTCGATGGGTTTAGTGCCATGAAATTGTAATCATCTTTTTAATTTTCCCCAGGTTTCTCTCTTCAAATCTGACCAGGCTACTTTAAAATGTAGATATAAAAGATATCCTTATCTGGTGTTATTCTAGACTTAAAATTCTTTGCAGCTTGTACTAATTTGTGCCTTTAGCTGCTTGGAGCTAAAGCTTGTCTCACATGCTTGGAAAAAATGGGTTTATTATAGGATGAGTTCGAGAAATTCTTTTTGGAGGCTGAATTCGGTACATATTTAAATATTGGGTTAGGTATAGTAGGAACTTTGGTTAGAAAGCCAGTTATTAAAGAATGGAAAATTTTAATTACAATATGTTGAAGGCTCGAGGGTGGTCCTCTTTGAAAAATGTCTCAGTCACGGTGGAAGCTTTATGTAGTTATTGCTTTTATGGATGTAGAGAGTATGTCGATATTCTACTGCATGACTACAGTGTAGCTTGGTACCACTCTGCTCTATGCCTGGATGTTTATTATGTGCTATAAATTAAGTGAGTATGGATCTCATTATTTTCTTCAGCTGGAGTTTGTGTACTCTGGTCGTTCCAGTTAATCAGAATTGTGCTAGGTTAGCTGTTTTCGGTTTATTTGGCTCGAGCTGTATTTGTGTGTGTATGGGAATGGATCATCGTAGGGATTTTGTATGGGGGAAGTGTTGTTTTTTTAGCTTCTTTTTGGGCTAAGACTGCAGCCTGCAGCCTGCAGGTGTCTTCAAAGGGGCTGGAATTACCTACATACAAAAGGATTAGTCCCGTTTATAATGTTTTGGGCTAGAATTATTTGTCCTATAGAGCTTATTTTTTCACGTTGAGTATTATCTTTTATTTTCCAACAGGGAGAACATCCAAAATTCAATCTTTGTAATGCGGAATAGAGTGTAATTCTTCGTTTCTTTTTGCAGGTTAGACTGTAATTCCCCAAAACAGGCCCTTTGCTGTTGCCTTTCAAACTCTACGAATGGCGCGGATGCGATGTCTGTGTCTAAGGTTGGCTCCCGTGTTGTATTTCTCATGCTTTAAGGTGTCCCTGAGAGCCTGTGCTAAGTGTCTTAGACAGGTATCCTGTTTTTGTTGAAAATTCTGATGTATAATTAACAGGGCAGGGGGGAAATGAAATTCTTATATGTGGCTTTCTTTTCTCACAAGCTCTCCTCACAGGTGATCGAATTCTATGCCATTAAAATTACATGTAAAATCTCGATATTGTGTTCCTAGGTTCCGCATTTGATCTTGATCTGAGCTTCAGGATTATAGACTTTTAATCATATAGGACTTTTTGTGTAGATTTTTGCTGAAAGGTGATATAGTTCTATGTCCTTGAAATCACATGTAAAAACTCGGTAATTATTTTCCCTAGGTCCTACCTTTCTCTCAATCTGAGCTTCAAGATTATTGACTTCCAATCATGTATAAGTTTTTGAGTAGTTCGTACTTCCTCCTTCCCACTTCTTTTTGCACATATGCCAATTCACTTTTTATATTTTAAAGATATTTAATTACATGGTAGTAAAAATAATAAAAATTTGATATTCTTAATCTACTCATGAAGACAAATCAAACAAGATCACACGGCACTATATTTTATCTTATATATCAAAAATTCATTTGATCTTTATCTTTATTTATGAATAGTGCTCAGAAGTGAAATGAGAAGAATAAGGAGAAATGGAGGAAATACTCTTCTTGTTTCTGTTTCTCATTTTCTATGCTCAACAGTTGTCTGATCTGGCCCGTCTTCTAAATTTTATTATGAAGGCTCTTTCTTCTTGGTTAAATGAAAATGAGTTTGATCTGCTAGAATGCTAGATGCGTTGTACGACATGGATTCACTTTTGTGAAAACTATTAGAAAACCCTGTGAGAAAGTGTTGATAAAATCGTTGTGCTGGTGTTGTTCTGGTCTTGTGTTACTTGAAAGTTGCTAGCACGAGAGTTTCTTACCATATTAGAGGAACGTTCAAATTGTTTTTAAAGGCCTTGAAATTTTGATATGGAATTTATATGTTGGGAGTTACTGATTACAACAGTGTTTTATCACCTTTAGCTTACTAATATGAATAGCTTTCTTCGATAGAAATTGATTGACTTAGTATATCAGGTTAAAGCCCGGACATTGTAGATTCCCATGCATGTTGTGTTGTACGAATTTGCTTAAAGCATTTTATTTAGAGAATTGTATTTATCATTGTCATTTTTTCTACTTATGAGACCCATCCCTATGTGGCCTTACTGGCTGTTATTTGCGAATATTCTATTGTTAGAGATCATTCTCTGGAAGAAAAGCTTTTTCATTGAGTGACTGGAGGTTTAGGCGGTGCTGTTCCTTTAATAGGTTAAGCTATAATTTTTCAATCAAGGTAATCTTTCCTTGGTGAAGAAAGGGGATGTTTAGCTGGAAGTTCTTCCAGGGTGGTAAGGCCAGCCTGGACTATTTGTTGGAGGGTTTTTTGAGTGCCAGAGTTCCTTTCAAGGTCTGGTGTTTTTGTTTTGCACTCTGGCGTTACGGAGAATTATACTTACGGTACTCTTCTATGTCATAATTTTGGTCTTGCTCTCCGTACAAAATGTGTATCATGAGTTGTATATCTATTTAGTCAGGGGCCCATCTATTTCTTCATTGTAATTTAGCGTGTAACCTTTTGCTCAAGTAATTTTGCATCCTGAGAATAATGATGCCTGGCTTGGTTCTGTGGTAGAGTTTCTTCAAAGTAGTTTGGTGGTCTTGGGCAGGATAAAAGAGGGAAGTTGTGAAACTTTGCGCTATTGTGTGCATTCCTTTTTATGATGTGAATGAAATGACCGCATTTTATTTGGGGAAATTCCATTATTTAGAATGCATTTGGGAGTACACAGTATATTTTTATCTTCTTTGTTGGGCTAAGTCATCGGGCGCTTTTCAAAGTGTCCAAATTACCATTCTTCAACAAATATGGGCTCATATGTGTTCTTAAAGCTAGGAGGCTTCCTTGTCCTCTAATACTTCTTTTAATTTCTGTTAATAAAATTTTAATCAAAAAGAATTTTGTTATAGATGTAAAGATTTTATTTTGACTTAACTTAAGTCTAGGCGTGCAGATTCTTTCTGTGATTCTCCTACCCCTTCACGCACCTTGATGTTGTTGAGTACACTCCTCTTTATGACTAGTTTACTGTTTGTAGTCTTAATCTTTGCGATGTATGGCAATTTTCCTTCCCTTTCTGGCTATATACCTGTTTGATAGTCACCCCTGCTTCCAAAAAAGGAGCTATGTCACCAGTTCTGGTCCTTTATTTTGGGGCTTGGTTGGAGGAGGGGGGAGGGTTGGGTAAATTGATCCATCTTTGTTCGTGTCATTATAAATAAGCTCTGTTTTTAGGCCTTTGATGGGTCAGCCATAGACTGCCAGTACTTTACAGCTGTTACATTTGGGTATAGGTTTGGCCAATACATCCAAAGTTTCAAAGCTGCTTAACTGGCTGTTCTGCTGTGAAATAGATGCGAATTTAGATAAAAGAATGACTACAAAAGAACAGAAATATAGTCCTACTTCGAATATGTACTGCTAATGTTTTTATTTACCTTGGAATATTTGTGATGCATTAATGTCAGGGCTGTGATTAGTAGTCTATTAATCGAACAATTGTTGGAGGACATACATAGAGTTCTTGTCTTTCTTTAGAGCTACTGTAGGCATTATGCTCAAGATTCACCTGAAAGATACCTTCAGTGCTTTTTCGCAACCATTAGTCTCACAGGTGTCTTGTAATTAAGTTTTGCAAACATATTCTTGGCTGCTTATAGTAAGTTCTTTCTATGTGATACCAACATTTTCTTGGGCTTTTGCCTTACTCTTAAAGTCTGTCTAAATTTGATACTTTTACTGCCTTGTTTCCTTGGAAGCTTGTTGACCCATCTTGGCATCAGTTTGATTTTTCTCGTGTCTTCCATGGTGTTAGCTTGTTAGGGGATTTTATTGGGATTAGGAGTCTTTTCTCTTTCGTAGTGTTCAACAAGTGGTCCTGGTGGTGCTACGATCGTTTTTTTTTTTTTTTTTTATGTTGTCTTCTTTCTCTTGAGGATTTCATGGTGTCTACTTTTATGTCCTCATTTCCAAATCATTTTCTCTAGCCTTAAATTCCAGTTTTTTTGTTTTGCTATGTTGCTGACACGCGCCAGTTGAGTCCTAGGTGTCGTTCCCGCACATGGGCCACAGCTTGGAATGCTGTGTATCAACACATCCTTCTAGGGTTCACAGGGTGTAGATTGACAGACAAAAAGGGAGGGAGGGAGGGAGGGAGTGTTTCAGTTTGTCATGGGCGACGAGGTAATTAATTGTGTTAATGGACTGAATATCTTTATACTGAATGTCTGTCGATGGGCAGTCTGGATGATAGAGAAGCTATTAACAGATTTAGTTTCGAGGTAGGAATACGATAAAAAAGATCAGCAAAATGAGGAGGTAGAAAAACACGATTTTAGCTTGTAACGATTGGCGTGGTGGTTAACCAAGATATGTGGAGGAGACGAAAATGTTGAAGTGAATGAAGCGGGGAAAAAATGTTTTTGGAGGAGATATGAGTGTGGTAGAGAGGGACTCAGAGGGCAGTTGAGTCTCTTAGGAATCATTAGTTTATCATCCACGTTTCCTAATTTAGAATCTTTATAAGAAAATTAATTTTTTCAATTTGAGAGCCCTGTTCCTTGTCCAGCATGTGCACCCTCAAATTCAAAGTAGCCTTTCCAAATTCTCATTCTCTTTTTATTTATTATTATCTTTTAAATGATGGGGCCTTTTGAAATTTATTTAAGCTTTTGAGTTATTTGTTACAGTGCTGTAAACTTGGGAATTCATGCACTGAAATCTCTAATAACGTTTCTGACATAGTGATATTTCTTGAAGAGTCAGTAACATAGGTGGCAAAGTTTGACACTGTCATCCTGATACCTTCTGGGAGCAATCTTCATATCTTGTTTGTCTTCTGCTACGTGTCACAAAACAAATTTAGACCTCCTTAGTTGTCTTATTTAAGAAAACAAGTAAAGGCCTCATCAAAGCTTAAAAAGAAATGTCACAAACCTTTGAAGATTAACAAATTTCTAGGGATAACCAAAGTTTTAAGAGACATACTACTTTATTTAGAGCGTGTTTGCATTTGACTTGTTATCACTTGACAGTCATGATCTGTTTTCTGTTTCCAGCGAACTTGTTGAATTTTTTTCTGCTCTTGCATTCTGTGTGGCTGGTGCCTTAGGTGTATGGGGTGTTTAATCTGTACCCTTACTGAAGGAGAGCGGCATTGAGAAATTCCTAGCTCAGAAAATTCTTAAAACGCTTAAAAGAGACTAAAAGTAGTTACACAAGCTAAATAAATGTAATTATAATTTAATACGGAAATTAATGATAGCATTAATCTTGATGAGCAATAGTGATAGTGTAACTAAGAAATATTACTTACTGCTAAGAAATATTACTTACTGCAGGCATAACAGTGGCAGCTAATTAACAATAAGACAATTAGGTTGAATTCTAGGAAAAAAGGCAATAGGTGGCAAACATGAATGTCACCCTGTTAGGGTTGGGGAATGGGCTTGAGAGAAGCTACTTGTGGGGGCTGAAGTCACCAAAAAACGTTAGACCAGTTTATGCTGCTTGTCTTGTAATTATTAGCTTCCATACCTAAAACCTCCAATCCTTGGTTGGTTTCTCCATTAACTGTTGAAGGGGTAGGCTCTTGATGGTGCCTTTTTACTGAATTATTCGTATGATTACTGTTATTATTCCCTAGCAAACTATGTATTATCACCATTGGTATCTTTCTTTATGGCATGTCATAGAACCTACCATACAGAGGTTTTTGTTTATGGTTATTGTTACTTTCTCAGCTTCAAAATATATGTAATTAACTTATGATGTACTGAATTAGGATAGAGGGAAGTGTCTTAATGTTACCGATGAACATGGTCCAAAAACAAAGCAAAGTGATCCTCCAGTTGTTACTGACCGGAACTCATGTGTCATATGCAAGCATGCTGGAAAACTCTTGTGGGTAACACTCTCTGGCTTTTTTCTTACTTACTGGTTTGTCTTCCCCAGATGTATTTATTTTGTTGTATCTTGTCATGGCTTAATGGGATGCTTTACCTACACACCCTCTAACTCGCCTGGAGATTAAATGATTAAAAGCAGCTTGCATTCCAAGTTTCTAGGTCATGTTTGGATGTTGTTGCATCTATTTATAGCTTCATCTGTTGATTTTTATGTTAGAAGCTTCGTGAATTTGGGTCATGCATTTTTTTTCCTTCATTTATTTGTGATGTGAATGAAATGTGAGCTGTCAGATCTTAGAAATACATTTTGCGAGGGGCCTTAGACTTCCAAATGGCTTCGGAAGGCAAGTCATTCATTTTAGCCCTACTAATCATGCTGACTTCTCTCATACAAAAGGCTGAAGAGGACATTCAAGATTATCGAAAATTCAAATCTCTTATAGTTCTAAATATCTGCTTATCCGTATTCTAATAAAAAAGGGTAAACATGTTATCTAGACAGGCCTAAGGGTTGATATTTTAGATAGGGGGCTTGACAATGCATTCGAGTAGGCTAAAATGTGTATAGGTGGCCAAACATTTATAAAAATACTTTAGGTAGGCTTTGACAATGTATGTTTAAACTTTGATTTGGAGTCCATTTTGGAAATTCTCTGTTATTTAATTTACTTAGGGATTGTTCGGTATTACTTATGATTTTCAGTTTTTTTTCTATAAAACATTAAAGTGTTTTGAGATAAGTTTTTTATAATTTTTTTTAAACCAGTCGTAATCACCTCTTCTCTTATCTCATTTCACGCACACCAGTTAATATTAAGATCTTAACTTCAAGCCTCTCACAATCTCACATGGCAACCTCTCTGCTACACATATCACGGTAAACCAGCCCAAAGCAACCGCCAGCAAGCTCCTACAATAATCCCTGTCCACCATAAAGCCCGTCCCCACTTTCCACCAGCAACGGGCAACCTTCCACAATAAGACATGTCCACCACCAAGCCCCCACACCTTCCACAATAGTTCTTTCTTGAGCTTCAAGATTTAAGGGATAATAAGTGATGGCATATGAAAGGTTGGATGAAAAGTAGATATAATTCCAAAGGTAGTTTTGGAGATAGGGTATTCTTTGCAGGGTGTTGCTATGGTTTTCGTTCCTGGTTCCTGGTAAAAGATCGCAAGAGCCTTGGTCGCCTCTTTGGGTAGCACTTCATTGGGTTGTTGACGAAGAAACAAGGGATTGGGAAGGGGATCTCTCCTACATAGTGAGGTCTCAGGAGACTAGAGCTGGGTCTGGTTTTAGGGATCAGTTTAGCTACAAGGAGGTGGCGGCATCTTATCAGAAGGCCTGAGGTTAGGTCCAATGAGGCCGTGCGACTTAGGGAGGAGTTTGTTTCTGGCAATGCCAGAACAGGCAGTTTAGCTACAAGGAGTTGGCGGCATTCTATTAGAAGGCCTGAGATTAGGTCCATGAAGCCGTTCGATGTAGGCAGGAGCTTGTTTCTAGCGATGACAGAACAGAGCGCGTGATGTGGTTTTTGAGACGGCACTTCAGTTGTATGACGAATTGATGTGCGAGCCTCGTTAAGTCTCAGGGAGGCTGTGGCAGGTGATGCTGTAAGGTATTGCTAGAGGGCTCCCTTTTAGTTTTGCTGATGGGAGGAATTGCAGGCAGTGTAGTTGTCACAACATTTCTGAGAGAGCCGAGCAGTTGAGATACAATTTTCTGTCACGCCTGCTAAGTATTTTCAAGGATCAGAATGGTGCTACCCCTGCCCATGAACTTTCTGTGGAATAGGACTAAGAAATTATCAAATATGGAAACCTTGGTTACTTGGGAGAGTAGTGGACTGAGAATGAATTTTCTTAGGACACCTTGGATCATTTCCCCACATGTGCTTTTTCACACTTTTCGAGGTCATATTTTGACTGTTAATATCTCACAAATTAAATTTGAAAAAATTATAAATCTATAATTGTTAGATTTACATTCACAAATACTTTTATGTACGTATATTTTTATTATTTTTTAGATTATATATCTTGAGTTATTGATAATACAAATTTTGTTTCAAATAGCGTCAAAAAATAGATGTGGGGAATTGCGTGGATCGGAGGGAGCTATGTTCTAGGTCCCCTGTTCTATTTCCCTATTGAGGACTGGTTGTCCTTGTGCGTGCTGTAATGCTACCTTGTAATAATTACAATTATATTCTTACTTAAAAAAGAGACCCGTAATTGCTCTACTGAGGATGTGCAGGAAGATCACATAAAGGGACTGCTAGAGAGGGAAGAGGTAGACTGGAAAAAAAAATTGGGGGGCAGGGGGGGGGGTGTGAGGGTTGGCCCTTTTTGGACTGACCGGAGAATGACCCATGACGGAAATCTATGGCAGCTGACTCTGTCAAATTTAGTTCTCCTAAATTTTTTATCCTGTCTTTTTTTGTACTCCTCGTAATATTTTATTTATCTTTATTCCTCTTTTCTTTCAAACCTCAACTCTAATACATGTGGTGTCCTAAGACATCCTCAGTGCTGTTCCTTCCCTTATTAAGATTTAATTTTTATTTTATTTAGCTATTAATTAGAGTAGGTACTGCCATAAATGTCCACCATAAAAGGGAAAAAAGCTGTGGATTTATTAGAAACCTCCTCTCTAGCTAGAGGTAAGACTGCATACATTTGGACCTTCGCCGATGCTGCCATTGCTGGGTTGGTTGTTCTTGTTGTACGGTCCTGTTCTATACTTATGTATCTTAGTTTTAAAAAGCGCGAGGCG
>CAAKMY010055867.1:0-11263 GCA_901111285.1 Corrigiola litoralis
AACATCTAGCTTGCCCAATAAATAGCTCATAACTTTCCACCTATGAGTTCAATACTCATCATGACACCGCTCATGAGGGTGTAACCCTAAGATACTAATCCCTTGGAGTAATGTTCACACATTTGCTACTGTTTTTACTACTAAGAGCCTGGTCATACTAGTGCTTTCTAATCAACTCGGAGAACCCCTCAAACACATTGCATTTGCCCAAAAGAAACTCTTTAGTATAACCAACATCTCAACTGAATACCAAGTGTATTGCTCTAATCGTCAACTCTTAGTCTTAGTAACTGGGGGAGTGAACGTCACGGCCTGACCGCTAGAGAAAACTATTATTTCAATCTCAAACCATTTCAATAACGTACAATAGAACTTGTTTATGGCGCTTCTGGCCTCATAACATATAACCAATGTCGTTGCGGCAATTATCTCACCAATGCTGTTGCGGCAATTATCTCAATAATCAGAAATATTAATAAATAGTTTCTCAAGTCTCCTGCTCATCATCTAGAGTCGAGACTCATAGACTACTCCACCCATAATTTGACTTAAGAAATTAACAACTTAAAGACAATACAAAACCAAAGCTCAAAGTGCAGCACAGGTCATAGCTTAACCAAACTCAATCTCAATATCTCAATACAAACCAAACCTTTTCCAAAATCTCATATGTAAACAAACACATGACCTGGCTCACTACCAAACTCAAAATCAATCCTTAATAAGTTAACTGGAAATCCTTACTATTAAATGAGGAATCACCCTCATCCTGCAATCCCAAACGTAGGAGGAATCACTCTCATTCAAGATATCAGATCACTAAGCAAGCCCAACAATATATCATGACAACTAGTCTTAATCTCAAGACTGATCTGATACCAAACCAACCAAACCAAAATAAACCAAACCAATATCCAAAATAAACCAACTTACAAAAATGCAAGTATAGCTTTTTATGAAAATCCAAGTAACCATATAGGAAATTCATAAACACATGTAGCACTTAATATGAAATCCAAGTAATCTGATTATAATTTTGTTTGAGTTATTTTGTGACCTGATAATCTTTATGAAAGTATATCCCCCTAATTTATGGGAAAAAGATAATTCACCTTTAAACTCCTCTACTAACCCACCCTCATCCAGTCTCACCCTCATCCTTATCCATGCCAACCACCTCGATTACCACTGAACCGCCAACCGCAGACAACCTTCGTCGACCACTCCTGAACCGATAACGTTCGCCAACCATCACTGAATCGTGAAAACTCCGACCCTACTACAATCTTATACCCTCTATGTATCCCTCACCTAACGTACTAGCTAGTTACCTCCCCCAACCATAACTATGACCCCATACAACCGTTGTCCAACGAACCCACTATCCCGAGCCGTTCACCCTAGCAACCTAATGTAGGAAGATTAGTGGTGGATCGAGGACGAAGACAGGAAAGCTTTGAATATGCAAGGAAGGAACAAAAACCGCAAGGGCCTTAGACCCGACCGGGTGACCAGCAAACCCATCCGGGTTTCATCTAAAAGATTGCAGTTGTCGAAGCACTCTCACCCCCGACCGGGTCTACACCCGGATCGGGTGAGCCTAAAGCTCGACCGGATTTTTGTGTTTTAGGTTGTTCGTGATTTGTTTCGTCTGAACCTCCGACCAGGTATTGACCCACTTGTAGACACCCTAATGTGTCACATTGTTTTAAACGCCTAATGATGAAATCTGGACGGAGTAGTAAGCCAAGGCAAGCTTGGTCTCCTGTAAAAGCAATTGACAACGATCTAAGTTAATTAATTTAATCCACATTTTCATTTATAGCCGCATTTGGTTAAATAAGTCATAAATATATTAGAAATAATATATTAAGCTTATATAGGATTGAGTCTGTAATCCACAGGCCCAAAAGACCAATTATTCAGGTTATGTCGCATTCCAAGGCATAAAATAAGAAAATAATCAAACAAAGAGGACTCGGACCAAGCCTGCACCAAACCAGGCCAAAATAGACAGGAAATTGGGTCTGGCCTGCGTCGCGGTCCACGGCGCAGTACTGGGCTTTGTCTTGCGTCGTGGCAGCCTTGGGCTTGGCCCAGGCTGTGTCTGGTATAATTCTGCCTCGTTCTGTTCATTAAACCGATTTCTTGCTAAAATTACCGAAATGCCATTAATGATTCTTTATAGAACGTATTTCTGAATCCTTAACTCTGTAGTATTCCTAGAGTTTCAGCTGACCAACAGAACCTAAATCCCGGCCAATCTCTAAACACTACAGCAACTTGATTACACATAACATCAGTCAGCTAAGGTCTCCTGATTATCTAAACGCTAGAACATTTCATTACTAGCAGTTCAGCCAAAACACTGCATTTCACATCAGAACTTCATCCAATCACTACAAAATCGCGTCAGAGGATAAAGCAGGAGACTGGACGAGCCGATCCGGATAATAACTACAAAATTGCGTCAGAGGATAGGGTGCGTCACCCCTGGTGACGCAGGTTTGCACGTTTCCTAGTGATGCAGTCGAGTCCCACTTCTGCTGCCTTCTGTGCAGTCCCAGCCTATAAATACCCCTCTCATATTCCGAAAATCGGGTCCGCAAATATTCATTCAGAGGCCACTCTCTCTCTAACATCTCTCTAAGTAACATATTTTCAGATTTGAAAGACTTATTCTAAGGCATAACAAGGCAGTGTGTGAGAGCACAAGCACTCTCATGCATAACTAGTTGACCTCTTGAATCCATAAGCACAATAACTAAAATTAAGTGAGTACACATTACTCATCATAATGAAAAATCGTCTTAAATCGCTCTCCGTAACGAAACCACGCGCGCCTAGGCAGAAACCATTACCGTATGTCTCCTGAAGGCCCCTTTTCACCAACTCATATGTTTTAAATGTGTTGTCTTTTCATTATATATACTAGATCCGAAAATATTGCATGATTAAAAAGTGGTCACCTAGTTAATATGTGTTAAAATATATTAGATCTGAATATTAGGGTTCTTACATAACAAGTATATGTCATATTTGCATGCTTGATCGACCTAAAACAATTAACAAGTATATGTCATAACAAGGACAATGCAACCAGCAGACGCGATACAATCTATTGATGCCCTATTTGATTAATTTTACTCCCGAATCTGAATCTGTGGTACACTTTACCATAGGATTCATCCATAGGATGTTCGGTTCGCAATAGCATGCCCACATCGCAAATCTACATCTCATGTACCCTCAAGTACACATCAACTTTTATCTAGTCGCCATACATTACTTATCTCTTTGCACTCTAGCACAAAATAAGAATTACATCTAGTATCTCGTACTCGGTGTGCATAGTTGACGTCTATCATATAGACACCTTAAGACGGATCGGCTACCTTGCCATCCTATTTGTCTTACAGACACTTGGGGTAATTACGTTTCCATTAATCTGTACTATATAGTGGAAACTCCTCTTGTTTGGGGCTTCACCACGCTTTAGACCTTGACTTTAATGTTCACAACATGTTTGTCCTTGTCTTAGGTGGGTCTCTTACCCTTACCAAACTCATCCTAAAACTCTCCCTTTTGTAAGTTACCAAGATTATCAACAAACCTATCTTGTCGCTCCCACTAGTTTCCATGTCTCGTTTTGCTTCTAAAAGCAATACACGAAACTCATGCAGATACATCTACATGTTGTCCATTAAGTGACGAATAGGAATTCGGTCAACCTCGAGCCTCAAATGGATCAGGTTACCTAATTTTTTTTTAGTATTTTCCACATACTCAACTAAATTGAGTATGTAGGACCAACACTTAGGCTCCCTCTAAAGTGAACCTCAGGAAGAACAAATAGTTTGTTAAACTATAATATTCGTAACTAAAAAGAATATTAATTTTGCGGAAGAACATACGATACACCTTTGCAAAAAAAGCGATCATTTATTATTAAGACATTCTTAATTGACTCGATTACGTCTTGGTATTTCACTTATGTAACTATTATGTTCTTGGTGAAATTTTATAATGGAAGTTGAGGTTTAGAAGAAAGATTACTCTTTGTGATCTAATTCTACGTCCAAACGTACACTAATTTCCTAATCAAGAAAAAATCGCTCATATCCTCTTATGAGGTATACTTTGCCAAAAGGTACGTAATTAGGAGACTTGCGCAATACATATGACGAATTTTAAACTACTAAACGGATTATATGGGCACGCGGAGGCGATTCAATCCAACTTTATAAAATTCAGGTGAGTCAACTCTTGACTGGTTCTACTATAAAACTCTCGGTTGGTGGATTTGACTAAATCAACCCCATAGACCCGAAGCTCATGCCTCTTATGGTGTAGACTCCGTTGAGATCAACCAAAACTTACTTTAATAATTTACTTATTATCATACTATCTTTAGGTAAAAAGGAGTACCAACCGGAGGCGGACCTACCCTTAATGAACAAGGGCTTCATAGGTGTAAATTTGGAAAGGCTAAGCCTCCATATTACAAATTTGGCGAGAGATCTTGTCAATTTAATTATCTATCGCTTTTAAGTGAACGAATTTGCGAGTCAAATATCATTTATATCGACAATACTTTGCAATAGATCTTATCTATTTAAGCATGCAAATTTGACATACAAATTAACTAACCATGCATTAGGCGAAAATTGATACAAATTAGTACTAGTATGGCTGCTAGCCTAATTAGTCTATCTAATCAACTAGCTATTACAATTTTCGCCTTTGGATTCGGTTGTCTACGGATCGCAAACTCTTTGACTCCGACTTTAGCGAGAATCTCCATTCTTCTCAAATTACAAATATAATATAAGGACTGTCCTATTATTATATTTCAAATATGAATAAATTAAATTATACAAATTGGCGCAATACGAGATTGCTTATATTACAACCGACCGATAATTATCCATACATTGCGGCACAATATTGATAAAATCATAATTTGGCCATAATAGACTATACATTCATGACACAAGTGGAGAGAGAAACTAGCGCCATCAAAGATCGCAGCCTAATGGTGAAATTCGTCGGCTACAAGTCGGAGAATAGTAGTGGCAATGATAATAGAGGTGATGCGTGAGTGAGGGAGCTTGAGGTTGAAGATGATGAAAACATTTCTTTTGTTTTGTTTTGGTGGGGAGTGCAACTGGTTGGGAGGTTTAGAAGGGTTTCCATTTTTAATTTTTTTCGTTAGGGTCAAGTATGGGTTAACTCATATAAATGTGGCTTTGGCCTCTTTTATGAGGTCATATGAACATGAAAGTATAGAAATCACCCAACTACTAGAATAATTTAAAATATTAAATAAAATAAGAAAACTCATAAAATAATTTCCATATAATAAATATTTGTAAATATTTATTAAAAAATTTCGGGGTATTACCCACGTTTTTGATAAGATAAGACTTTAGTAAAAAAATATTGTAATTACCTCCTAGACTCGGGTCATTAGTGCATTGACCAAGTCATTGCACTTGTTGTATAGCTCACCAATACACCTTTATATCAAAGATGACTAAATCCATTGTAATCTTCTATTTGATGTTCCAACTTGGTTCATTACTTGTGTGTTTATTCATTACATAGTGTAACACACTCCATACACTGAGGGTCTGTTCTCCTCAAATTATTTCTACTTATTTTCAGAAAAAATAAGATAAGTTCAGGATAACTAAGAAAAGTCCAGGAAAAATAAGTTAAGTTCAGAAAAATATGTAAAAATAAGTAAAGTTCAGAAAAAATAAGTAAAAAAAAATAAAGTTATTAAAAATAAGTAAAAATAAGAAAATTAGGTAAAAATAAGTAAAGTTGAGCTATCAAAACAACATGAATCAGGAAAAAAATAAAGAAAAATAAGTAAAATTCAGAAAAATAAGTAAAAATAAGTCAAGATCAGAAAAATAAGTAAACATAAGAAAAGTTCATAAACAATCAGGAAAAAGAAGAAAAATTCAGATAAGATAAGATAAGATAAGATAAGTGAAAATATGTTGAATAGAACATGCCCTTAATGAACTTAATCATCACTAGCTCTTTTTATATTTGTTCATCTTGTATTATAACTAGAGCATATAGTGTTGTCCATTGGTTCATCTCTTCTTATGCAATGGTTTATCTCTCCTTGTGCATTGGTTTATTACATGTCATGCACATGTATATAACCACTAAAAAACACAACACACTATGCAATAAACATTGTTAGTGATTCATACCATGCTAATATTTTGTTTTTGAATCATCCGAATCATTAAGTCCACACATTGAATTTCATAACTTAGAAATATACTTTGAAGATAAATATAACAACTCTTATACACAATAATCTCGTTGACATGACGATATACAAATTGTAAACATTCAAAATTATATTTTATAATGTCCTTTCACTTAACTGTGTTGTTTGACGTCTCTATTAGTATAGTAATTGTGGTTATTTTTTAAGGTAATGGTAATACACTTTAAACATTGAATGTTTAACCATTATTAATATTTATCTAGTTTACATGAATTTCTGGATATTAGCCAGAATACTTCTCTTTTTGATATTTCTTACCATGCTAGATAAAGATAATTTTAACTTTTTAATTATTTATATATTTTATGTTAGGTTAATTGTAATCTTTTTGATTACTTTTATCATATTATACAAAATTTTCTTTGATGTGATTCTTTTTGTATGTTTTCTACTTTTATATTAATCAATCAGTTATTTTAGCTAAATATTTTTTTTGTTTTCTTCACCATGGTAAAACAATAAGTTTGATTTGTTTCTTTCTTTATTCTTTACTTTTTGATTAATATTTATTAGTTCTTTCAGATTGTAATCTTTCTTTTATTTTTTAATCATGCTAAATAATGCATGGTTTAATTTATTAAATGTATTAGTGTGATGATGACAAGTTGATGTGACAAAGAGGAAATTAGAGCTTGACACATGGCCAATTGAATGTCATGTTGACATATGGCACACGTGGTTGTTGTTTAGTTGTTGATTTAACAGTATATATATTATATATTATATTATATTATAATATATTATATTGTAGGAAGTAGAAAAGATTGTGAGGCCAGAGTTTGTTGAAGTGCGCATATAATAACGACAAAATAAATCACTCATACCTTGTTCACGGAAAAGCATGAAGGATTAAGTGAAAAGGGAGAAGAGTGGATAAAGAAGGCGGCTGAATCATGTACTTTAGTCGCAACCCTCATTGCTAAAGTAGTCTTTGCAGCAGAAAAACCTACTTTAAAAGATCAACCATTATTTGTAGTCTTTGTCTTATCTATTATCATATCATTATTAGTTTCTCTTCTTTAGAATTGATTTTCTTACCAATCCTTACTTCACGCTACATTAAGCGTGATTTCATCAGGTCATTACCTCTGAAACTAATGTTGGGATTAACATGGCTCTTTATTTCTATGGCAACCATGATGGTATGATTTATAGATTTTTTTCTTCATCTATAACCTGCAATGCGTGAAATGGATCCCCATTACTCTTGCGCTATTATCTTCAGTTGTAATCGCGCTTTTTGCTATCCATCAATATCCTCTCTTGCTTGATATGTATCGCTCAACTTACCAATCATGGTCTTATCTAAAACATCAAAGCAAAAGCTATACCTAGGCTACTCAACTGGACTGAAAAAGAAAATTTGAATACACCTATAAGAGTTGCAAAACACATATTAAGGCAATATCCAGACTGGATTCGATAGCCCATAGTGAAAGGGGGAGAGAGGGTCCTCCATATTGCTGCAGCGGCCAAACGTCCGCACTTTGTGAATGAGTTGGTCAAGCATATAAGTAAAGATGATCTTGTCTTGACCAATAATGCAAAGAATAACGCTCTTTGTTGGGCTGCCAAATCTGGGGTTGTTGATATTGCAAGGGTGATAGTCGGAAGAAAATGAGGCACTACCAAATATCAGAGGCAACCAAGAGTTGATATCACTTTAGATGGTGGCCCTGCTTAGTCGCAGGGACATAGTCTGGTACCTTTTCCGTGTCACAGACGATGAGCTGCTAGATAATAAGGATCGCATTGTCATCCTTACTAGCTCTGTTGACACTGATTTATTATTATATAAGTCCATCCTTGAGCTAATTTCAACAATTATGGTGGCAAGAATAATTAGTTGTAGGCTACATAATTGTTGTATAGACACTATGAGATTAACATGGTACATAATGTAAACGTAGACATCATTATTTATATTTTAGACTGCTAAAAAGAAATTAAGATAAACTTTGTCTATGGTCAGCAGGAAATGTTGAATAGACAATTTTTATTCTTTCTAAAAGGCAATCATATCCATTATAACTACTTGATCCATAGATGTTGAGAATCATATAATAGATATCATTTAGAGTCGGCTCTCCTTCGTGATGCCAAGCAAGAAATAGCGTTGCATGGATTAGCTCGAAAGTCTTTAAAGCCTCGGCCTGGTTGTTATCAGAAACTGATCAAAATGTGGAAGACACTTATCGAATTAGGTGATGATTATTATCTCAAACTCTTGCATATGCGCATATTCTATGTCGTAACACAATTTTTGTGAAGAGAAACTAACAATTACTAGGAAAAAAAATTAGCTCATACAAGGGCCTGCCAACCACCATTAGAGCTACAACTAATAAAAAGACTATGTAGTTAAGTCATCAAACAAAATGAACACTCAATCTCATACTTGATCGGCTATCCTTGGATACTGCTTCTCGTTGCAACACAAAATGGCAAAGTAGAGTTTCTAACCACCCTTCTACGTTCATATCCTGATCTAATATGGAAGCTTGATGAAGAAAATCGTAGCACTTTTCACATTGCGATTATAAATCATCACAGAGAAGATCTTCAAGATGATACATGAATCAAGAGCAATCAAAGACCTGATAGCTATCCAGATGGACAAACACAACAATAATATGTTGCATTTGGTTGTCAAATCGGCTCCTGCCATCGCCTCAACTCTGTCCCAGGGGCAGCTATGCAAATTCAAAGAGAGCTACTATGGTTCCAGGTGACTATCGTCTTCAAACTTAAAACTCATTATTTTGTGAAAGAAATTACTAATTAGTCAATTGTCCAAAGTCATAGTACGACCAATATATTGATTGTAGGCAGTAGAATTAAGGATGGCGAGGCCATAGTAGATAAGAGCATTAACAACGACAGAAAAACATCTCATGGCCAATTGAATGTCATGTTAACATGTGGTACACGTGGTTGTTGTTTTCACAATATATATAATATAATATAATATAATATAATATAATATAATATATACTATATATATACTATATATATACTATATTATATATTATATATTATATTATAGGTAATAGAAAAGATTGTGAGGCAAGAGTTTGTTGAAGCAAATAACAACGAAAAAATAACCACTCCTACCTTGCTCACGGAAAAGCATGAAGGATTGATGGCAAAGGGAGAGGCTTGGATAAATAAGGCGGTCGAATCATGTACTTTAGTCGCAACCCTCATTGTTAAAGTAGTCTTTGCAGCAGAAAAACCTGCCTTAAAATATCAACCACTATTTGTGGTCTTTGTCTTATCTATTGTCATATCATTGTTAGTTTCTCCTCTTTAGAATTGATTTTCTTATCAATCCTTACTTTACGCTATGCTAAGCGTGATTTCATCAGGTCATTACCTCTAAAGCCAATGTTGGGATTAACATGGTGTGACAACCCGATATTTTAGAAATATTGGTGTATCGTGATTTAGGACTATTTGTATTTCAAATAAAGGTTGACACATTTTTTACTTGTTTATACCTCGATATTTTATAATTACCTCATCATCTTTGTTAAGCAAATCAATACCTTTTCGGGTTGTCTAAAATAATTACATAAAGCTAGTACTAAAGTTTTATTAATTATTTTTCCCGCCTTTTCATTCATTTTAGAATACCGAAATTGATTCTAATATCTTTTAAAGTATATTCTATTTTCGGAAAAACCTTCCAAATATGGAAATAAAAGGAGTTTATTAAAAAAAACCATCCAAACCCTAAACCTACCCCTCTCCTATTAAAATAAACCCAGCACGCCTTCCTAGGCATTTTCTTTCACGCAAAAACGCAGAAACTCAAGAGAGGCGTACAGAAAAACTGTTTTCAACCACTGAATTTTAGACGATGTTATCTCCCTAAAACCTCAATCATTTTACATGGTTTAAGCGCCTATAATCATCTACAGGTAGAGTACTACACAACTATGGTTTTTGTTTTAACATTAGAGCTTGTTTCGATGCCTAACAATTGCGCCCTAGTTGCATCGTTGGTGTGTTTTTATCAAGTTTGCCAGATTTCGTGATTCTTGCTTTTGCTTCGTTTTGTGCAAGATTTTCTGTATGTTTCTGTTGAATTAGTCATTAGATGGTGTTGTTTAGTGGTGGGTTGATTTACGTTGCATTTGGTCGAGTATTGGAGTCGTTGCGGGTTTTGGCGAAAACCCGCAAATGCGGTTTGTGCGACTGTTCGTGTGTGTTGTTGTGCGTTGCAAGGGTGTGCAGGGGGTAGATACTAGGGAAGTGTTGTGCGAGGGAGGGAGTAGTGAGGCCGAGGAAGTGCTGGGTGCTGTTGGGTGCTGGGTGCTGCTGGTTGGTCGCTGCTGCTGCTGCTGGCCGATGATGCTGTTGTTGGTCGCTGCTGTTGCGGCAGGTTGTTGCGCTGCAGTAGAGGGCTGCAGTGGGCTGCAGTAGAGGGCTGCAGTAGAGGGCTGCAGTAGGCTGCAGTAGAGGGCTTTGTCGGGGCTGCCTCGTTATGGTTATGGTGATGCAAGGTTATGTATCGGTTTTGATCCATTGAGTGTGTATGCGTGAGTTTATGTTTTGTGATGCGTAAGTTGGTTTGTGTGGGTTGTTTGTTTGGAGTTTGTTGAGTTGTTATTAAGTGGGAGTTGTTGGTTTGCGTTGTCGGGTTTGTAAGTTTGGGGTTGTCGTGTTTCTTATTGATGTTTGGAGTTGGTAATTTGGGTTGTTAATTAGTTTATAGAAGTTATTAAGTTATAAGTCTTAATTATAACTTATTAGTGGGTTAAGTTTGTATTTATCGAGTTTAAGTTAGATTATGTTATGAAAGTTTGTAGGATTTGAGTCTACTTTTAGTAACTTTGAATTTACTTGTTAATTTGTAGAACTCGAATTAATGGCGAGATCGTCCTTTGACTAAAGGTTGACTTATTAAGGTCCAACTAAGAAAGGTAAGTGAAATTACCTAAA
>CAAKMY010055900.1:0-15719 GCA_901111285.1 Corrigiola litoralis
GACATGAATGGATCTTGGGAATTACATTCGGTTCTAGTTAATTCCAACATTAACTTTAAAACATCATTATTTTTTCCTTGGTCTATTTATAAACATCAATGTTTTTTTTTTGGTGCACAAGAGGGGCAAGCCCCCAAAAAAACATCAATGTTTAAGCTTACACTTTTGATTTAAAAACTTACATAACAATGCTTCTTACAACTCCTTGAAATTGACGTTTTAATAAACATTAGTGTTCTATATATTTATGATCATCCTACCCTAGATTAACGATACGAATGACGTTATTGCCAAACAAGACGCCAACAAAGGATGTCTCGAAAGGTTAATCACTTAACAAGGCGCCAACAAAGGAAGGCTCATGCGCACCAAAAAACAAAGGAAGGCTCTCATAGGATGATCAAGTGATTGAATGTGCACTCTCTAATTAATCACATGATAAAAGTATCTATGGTCATTGATTGCAATTTAATTTCTATTAACAAGCGAGATGTACGTAGTACATCCTACTAAAAACATCAGGCGCTTTTTATTTTTGGCCCCATCGAATTCCAAAGACTGTGTAAGAGCCTGTATACTTCACCACCCACATGCCTACTTATTCTTTGGACTGTAACGTGACTAAGAAGGCAAAAGATGCGAGCCAGAGATACATCAGGTATAAGCGAGGGGAGTATTTTGTCCAGTCACATTTGGTTCTTCTCTGCAGCTATTTCTCTCCACTGTACTGCATGCCTACTATCAAACTGTGGTCAGTCACCTGGCCGGTTCTCGAGCCTAACCGCAGGGACATCTCAGTAAACAAAAGAGTTGAAAGATACATGCATGACTGCATAGCTACTGTACGTAGTAATCAATTTCACATAAACATGGGGGAAGGATTGTTTATTTTCTACTTTGTTGAAATAGAGTTTGTTGGACCCTCTTTGTAAACTAGAACGGATAAGTATAATGAAATGTATATCATGTACGGATAAGCCAAGTATAATGAAATGTTGATCATATACACATGTATGCGTATTATGATCCAACTTCTAACAAAGTGAGAGAAAGTGCTTCGAGTACTAAATCCAGTAACTCGAAATGTGTTCATGGTTCTATTGGATCCACAATTCCCTACCTATTCACGTAACTATTCATGTTAAGCTCATGCAATTTACCAGTCTAATTAAATTTTGCTCATCTCGATCCAATTGAATTGGTTTAAGTTTAGTTAATTAAGTTTAGTTTAGTTGATATAATAATAATGATAACAAATAATAGAAATATTATTTTTTTATAATAGAAATATTAGTAATATCTTCTAAGTTAAGGTAAGTTCCATTCAATTCATTCAGTTTAGTGTTGCTAATTTCAGTCGTAAAGAACAGGACCTTACTCCATCCGTTATAACAAATTTGCACCAATTATTATATTTTGAGAATACTTTAACTGTTTGACACCATTTCTATTTCAAATAGAATTTGCTTGAAAGAGTCCCTCATCCATCCTTATGCTCTTATGGTTTCACAACACCCAATCAAATAGTGCAAAAATGCGTAAGTTGACCATGAGAACCCCTGGCCCCAACTACGGAGTAGCATTTATCTTGTTACACAAATATTGCAAAATTATTTGGACGGGTTGAGTATTCTTTTGGTTAGAGAAAATAATTTACTTGCTGTATGTTTTTTTCTTATTGACATGCACTTGACTTGTTGGAAGTCTGTTTACGGAAAAAGTATGGGTCCAGATATCGTTAGTAGCTAGAGCTAAACACTCATTTGGAGTGTTAGCAGACTTTTGCTTCACATTTATTTCCCTTCCAGTTTTACCCTATATATATTCCATCCGTCTCTTCAATGTACATAAGTAGTTGCCTATTTCTATCATTTTCAACATCACAACATAAGTCTCTCAATTACATTTTCACATGTCAATGAGCAAGACAAGCCTTGAAAAATTCCCCATGTCTTACATCTGTCCTTTTTTGCTGTGTTTGGCTTCTCAAATGCCATCCTTTCAATTGCGGCAAAGAGAGGACAGGAAGTTCATCCTCTTACGAAGGAAGAAATCTAGAGCCATGATAATCAAAAGTGGCTTCTAACTGGTGCTATCCTTAGTGAGCTCTCCTCTTATTCCTCTCCCTCTCTCTATTTTCTGGCCTTTTTTCAGTTTTCTTGTAGCTTCTGATACGAATTCTTGTTCTAGATTGGTATGATATCCACCTTTCTTAAGAACATGAATTGTATCATTTCCTCTTCTAGTCTTTTTTTCTTGGCCTTGCAAGGCTTTTTCCGAATTCCTCTTTTGTTATGGCCATTCTTATTTCACTTCTTTGCATAATCCTTCTTCCCACCTTACTCAAATCTCCCATGTTCCTCCTGGCTGACTATCCCTTCTGAGCTACCAAGTTTGGTTGAAAAATAGGTTGTGTTGTAGAATTGGACGAGGGCTTCACAAGTACATCTCCTTAGGAATGTATGGCTTCTTGAGTTCCAGCTTATCTTTTTTTTTTTTACGAGAATTATATTGTATTTTCTATAGTCATTGTGTCAATGTAATGTTATGTGTAGTGGCAGGTGCTTCATAGGGTTGTACCAAGTATGCTTTTGGCGTATGATGATCATTAAATATACAATGAAGAATAACTGTCAAGAATTGCAATCATATATATATTGATCGCGTTGTAGCATATCTATGCTTTGCTTTGAACTATGATACCCTAACTATTTGCATGCTATGGTGCTCAATCATAGTACTTTAGATTCATTGGCGCTTTGATGAGATACAAATCTTGGACAAAATATAATTCTCTCACAAGGTTCAGGTCCAATACGTGGAATATCACTAGGTGACTAAAAGCTTGATGATTTTTTGACTTCAGGAAATAACCTGTGAGTTGTGACTTTGTGTGCTGGTTTTGCAATTTGCATGACTTGTGAGTTACTACTTACAGGAGAGACCATTGTATATATTTTTATCTTTTTGCCTTTGACTGAAGCAGATAATTTGTTGAGAAGTTGCATAATATCTCAAGGAAATCGATCTCAATTAGCTTTTTCTGTATTCTTCACAAGAAGGACCAGGTTTGCTCAGTCTGAGAAGCCCAGCAGTATGAACAGAGTCACAGTATAATGGGTTTATGTGTTAAGCTGGTATAGAATGGCAGTAGCCCAATTATTTCCACAAACAAGTGAACCATCCCCAAGATGGGTCAATTTACAATAACTCCGTATGCAATACAAGGAAATGTAGTACGTAGTACTAGCGTTAATCTTCCCACAAACAAGCGGTGAAGTAATCAGACAGTATTACACAAAGAAAAAGAAATTCATCCTGGTCTTATGCAAAACATTGAAGGTTCTCCTTGAAGCAATATTTTGATCACTGGCAGCATCACTGGCAAGTGGTACTCAAACACAAGAGTGCGCATCAAAACAGGTACTCTGGAGAAACATGTTCAAGAGAAGATGCAAAATTTTGTATCTTTGATTGTTCATTATATATCTTTGGATGCATGTCAATATTTACAGCAAATGACAAATCTCTCTCTCCGATTCTGTGAAACACACAGCGATACTATACATGTCTACACTATCTGTACAAAACTTTGGAGTTAAAAAAAAAGGGAAAAAACTGGTGCTAAGAAGAATTCACCAAGAACTAATTAAGAACTAGTAGCAACATATTGATTGAGAGAGCAAAACCAAGATTTCCTGCCGTCAACATGGGAAGATGACCTCCTCAATCGCACCCTTGAACACTTATTCAAGTTGTTCTTCAAGCTACGCTGAACAGACCCTGCAATGATAGAAGGACTGGTCTCTGAGGCTCCCATGCAAAGACCTGAATTGAGTTTCATTGAGGAGAACCTTTGGCAGCTCAGAGAACGGAAAGAGGAACCTAAAGGGGAGACTCGGCTGGAGGTGAGTGGAGGAGGATTACAAAGAGGTTCTTTCAGAGAGGTACGCTCGGGCCGCTCAGATGAACATCCACAAAACGGCAATGATAGGCTCGTTCTGGCAATCTCCTTGGCCACATGCCTTGTTCCAGGCAGCTTAATGAATGATACTATGCCATGCCGGCAGAGAGGGCATGCAATTGATCCTGGGGGCCCTTTGCCAACAGTTGAAGAGCAGTTCATAGTACAGAGATATAAGGCACATCGTGTGCAGAACTCATGGTGACAACCTGTACAGGACGCATAGCATGTTGATGATTTTAGTAATGTTTAAAAGTGCTGCATGTTTATGTGTATAAAAGCAGAAATCAGCTAGTAAATGAGAGTAATAACATTACATGATTAGAAATAAAGCACTGATTTTCTACACTGCTGAGTGTAGCATACCATGGTTGCTTTTCTCACAAGCACTAGAAAGTAGAGACAACCTAAAGTTTCAAAAGAAGTGCCTGAACAAAGTACTATTGGTTTCTGTTGTTGTCATTGTTTCTGTTTTACTGTCTCTATTTTGGAGTGCGAGGGAGAGGGGTATGTAATTTATGGTTGAAGAGGCATAGAGGTTTGATGAGATACCATTCATTATCTACTAAACACGGTGTCCATAAATGAAGTCATACAGAAGAACAGTTTATATGAAATTGGACACCTGAGGAAAAGGTGCATGAGATAGACAAGAACTGATGAGTTCAATTCAAACACCTAATGCGAAATGAAGACATAGAGGCAAGAAACTGACAGGAACAAATTTACTAGGTTTCATTTAGGGAGAGGTCAAAGGATTAAAGATTACGGGCACAACACAACAGCCAGAATGTGTCTAGAGACTGGAGTTGAGTTATATGATTTTTTCCAACATAACGCACTCTTCATCCTGTTTCCTACACATTCAAGTGTAACAGCCGGAAAGCCTCAATTCACGATTTCACGATGTACAATCTCCTTCTGTCTGGTGACTAAGCTCACCATTTAATGGCAAACAATAGTGCGGTGTTAGCTGATTGAGCATATTACAGTTCATGGCTTCACATTAGCACAACAACAAATATTTCGAAGTTAAAGTTACTGATTGCAGGATGATGTTTCGGAGAAAGATAGAATAGTAGAAAAGATTAGGAATGCCAGAAAATGGCTGTGGAAAAGCAAAAAGTATCACTTTAGAAACAACTCAGGCTAAGGAAACCATTGACTACCTGCAGAAGCTACAGTGCACTTCCCTTCCAGGCAGACCACACAGGGATCTTGGCATGTTCGTAACAAATCTGAACTTCTCCAACCACAGTCTCTGTGAACAAGAATGAAATAGAATGGATTAAGCAAAGCAGCCATATAATTTCTACAACCTGATGAAACCATCCTAAGGCAAAGAAGATTTCCTTGCCTCAAGCTTGACATATGCATACTAATCAATCGGGTATCATATACATATATTTAGCTCTTGAAACTTGGAAATAGCTCATACTTGAAATATAGAATAAGTATAGTATGGTTATGCAAGATAAAAATCAAGAGAGCACAATATGAAATGACATAAAGATGTGAGATATAGCATTAAAAATGTTATATCCAAAATTTAACTAGCCTAATAGAACAGGAAAAAAGTATCATTCAAAAAACGAAGCACACATTATAGAGGAAGTTCAGTTACCTTGCAATTTTGATGATGCTCATAAAGGGAAGACACAAGAACGGAGAAGGATTAACTGGCGATTGGATATCTGGAGACTGTGTAAGTATTTCAATAATTGAATCTCTATGCCAAGAACGAGCCACCTTCAATGGTGTCCATCTACAATATGCAGAGTAATAGAGGATTGTGTCAAAAAGGAATAAATGGATAAACAAGGTTGTGATGCACAATTGTCATAATGATAAGGTTCTTCGAATAGCAAAACAGTAACAGCTTTCAAAGATGTCATTTTAAGAGTTATGATAATAAATCTCATAATAGGGGGTTCTAGTTAGGGACATATCAGTAACAAATAACACTGCAGTGAGTGAATCTCTTCCATTTTCAATCTACTATTGTTATTGACTTATTGCTACTCATATTTCATAATTGCTAGTATCCAGAAGACAAGCTGATTGACGATTTAGAGCAGGCTGTATGCCAGATCCAAACCAAGCGACCAGATATGTTCACTTCTAAAATAAAATAGCAGCCTCTTTTTTTTATTACTCTTCAGCCTGCGACTCACTGTCATATCATACAATACAAATTTTAATATAAAGTACTTTCTTTTGAGGGAACAGTTATCATAAAACATAATTGCCCAGTTATGCCACCAACGAAGAAGCTGATAGAGAGTAGTTGATCAGGTCTGTATGAAAGAGGTATTTGGTAATATAGGCCCTAGCTGTCTCTTTCAAGATATACTGACATCTTAATGGAAAATCACCTAAACTGATGCAAAAAAGCTGAAGATGGAAACGCTCACTGAATATTATCCAAGAGAATGTGTAATTGGATGCTATGTATCATGTCCGAATTCATTATCATTAAAAAGATTCAGGAGATAGCTACATATGATTAGGGAGTTGAGATACATTTGGACAAACAGTCCACTTATGATAGTACCAATCGCAAATGAACTAACACAAGCAGGCAGTCCCTAACCCAGGACTTGCGGATAAGTTCCGATCTGGTATCAAGTCTAAAACTTTGTCTCTCCTCACCCGATCTAGTAACCTTCATTGGCATTCTCCATCTAAACTGTCTCCCCATTTTTTATAATAAAGATATATTTGATCGTCACAGTAGGTCGAGGTAGCTGTTGACATAAAACAGACCTCGAAGACCTGGCCCATGAGCAGCTGTCCGGGGAAGGACGGTGTCAATTAACAGAAGTTTCTATGTATATGAACATGAAGTCTTTTGTTAAATGCAAATGTCCTATATGAGATAATGTCTGCTGCACCATATTTTATTGACATACAATAATTGGATAAAGACAGTGTTGAGACAGACAAATGTAGCATCAATTCAAACGCCAGAAGAACATACAAGGTGAAGAAGAGTCATACCCATTTGCATTTTCTGCTGCCAGACTAGCACCCCGAGCAATCAATATCTGAACCACAGAAAATGTGATGCAGAAAATCAGTGAAGTCCTACAGATCCACATCCAAAAATATGTATTTGAATGCTTGGGAAAGACCATACCTGGCAACATTGAGCATTTCCTCCACAAGCTGCATAATGAAGGGGAGTGCTTCCGGCGCCTGCCAAAAGACATAAAGTTGTAAGAAGGAATGAGAATGTCATTTCTCAAAGCAATCTTTGATAACATAGGCTACATCTAAAGCTTTTCTCCTACACCAGTTCCTCTAAAAGAAAAATGACAATGTGGAAGAAACAAAAGAGTGTTTGAGAAAATCACCTATGAGATCAATTGTAGTCCCATCTTCCACAGTTATTGCATTAAAAGAAGCTCCAAGATCCATAAGTAACTGCACACTTTCGAAATGCCCATTCAATGCAGCCATATGAAGTGCTGTGATTCCTCCATCTGCAGGTTTGTTGATCACCTGATGAAGGGAACTGGGCCAGGAATCCAGACAATGAAGATAAGTCGACCATTTTCAACGTCAAAAGAACTAATCAAAAGATGCGCGTAATATTTGGTCATGCTACCTTGCATTAAATTCGGGATCTCCATATTCCATTTTGGATTTCTTTTGCAATATTTCCCATATGTTAGGAATACTAGGAATATAATCCACAAGGAGGAGCCTAATACACCGAGTATGCCCATTCAAAGAAGCCAAGTGGAGTGCTGTGCCTCCATTAAGATAATCTGCTCTATGAATCTACAAATCAATAGCCATCAAGTCTTAGCTAACAGATGCACTTATAGAGCAACTAATTTTATTACCATAGTATTTGATAGAATCCAAAGCACAAATACCGAAAGAACATACATTCGCTTTGAAAAGAATCAGAGTCTGAACAACCTCCCAGTGACCATGTTGACATGCTTGCATCAGAGCAGTCTGTCAACAAAGGCAGATCTTTTACATTATACAAAGCAGAAGTATACTTGATCTTAAACAGTACAATAGGTTATCCACCAAGACACATATGCCAATGAAGCAGTGAAGTTAAGTGGAACACATTGGTAGTGTAAAACAAGAAGGATAACAGCAAAACAAGAAGGATAACAGCTGCCTTGAGGAACCAAACAATCAAAATTTAGTTCACTAGCTATGGCAAGTTACCTGGTTTATTTTCTACCCAACTAGGATGGAATCGAACCAAGAAATGTTTAACACAATTTTACAACATCTATTGCCTCTATTGGCTATCTAGTATCTAAGACGACCCCTTCTAAGCTTTTTGGATACAGAACAGATGGAACTACAATTGATTATAGAGTATAACAGCATATAAAGAACTTGCAGTTACCTGGCCGCGATAATTCCTTAAATTGATATCAACTCCAGTCTCAAGCAGAAGAGTAACAATCTAAGAACAAAACCAAACAATAAGAACACAGCAATGCAACAATTTGGTATCATAAAACACATTCTATACAAACCAATATAATCACCTCATGGTGGCCTTGAGCTGCAGAGTAATGCAGAGGAGAATTTCGAACACCAAAAGTAGAGTACCTCACAAGACGAGGATTGTACTCTAACAATGCCTTGGCTTCCTGAAGATCACCATCTCTTGCAGCAGAAACTAAGCGCTCACCTGAAGCTGAGCAACCTAATGAATTGCCTACTAAGCTTAAAAACCTCATCTTTCTTATAGAGGAATGACTACAATCTAAGCAACCACAATCACCAACTACTACTCCTCTTCCTCAGGCAGCTAACACCAGTGACAATGATCCTGGTTCATCTCCCTAAAAATATCCACAAAAATCCAAGATTTTGGAAAAATATACAGACTTCTCAACCTCGTTTTCTACGAACAACTAACAACTCCACAACAAACTGTCTATGATTGACACCAAAGTACGAGATTGTTTGTTGCAACAACCAGAAATTTTTATGATAATATCCCCTTCAATTCTAACTTATATAAACAGAGATCACAACAACATTAAAAATGCAATCTTTCCAATATTCTCACCCAACAACATTAATTTAACAACCCTTCAATCCAGTTTCATACAACTCCAATATCATGAACAAGATTGCATCAAAAATGGATGAAGAACCCACCAAAAATCTTCGCCAAAGTATCAAAATTCATCACTAGAAACCAACCCACCAAAATTCTTCATCAAAGAATCAAAGCTCATCACAAGAAACAAGAAATGATAAAATTTTGCATAATGGGCTGTTAAATTTTTTTAAGAAAAACCCAAAAAACAGAGGAAATTCTTGTCAATGATCAAGAAAGAAAAGTTGTGTGGCAAGAAGAATAAACACACCTCAAGTGCATTGGAATGAAGGTGTAATGTCAATGTAACAGCATTAAACAATATTAATATGATGTCCCAATGTTGTGTCTACTTGCTAATATAATTCATGCACATAATCATACCAATTATTATTATTGTACAAAAGGCATGTACTAGTGCATTAAAATATTGTACAAGTGAAAGAGAATGTTCCTGGGAAAGAGAGAGGATTTTTACTGCAAAGGGATAAAATCTAAAAACAAAAGGCATGCACCGAAAAATGTGTACGCAATGATTGAGTTGCTTAGCTTGTTTTGTTTGTTTGTTCTAGTCAACCTTGGTAGTTTGTATGTTCCTTTCTACTTTTACCTTACTTGCACGAAAATAGAGTGCTTCTCTTTAACTCCGGCTTATTTTTTGGATGCTATCTATGTCCAAATGTGTTGGCGATTCTAACTTTTAAGCAACATATTAGGAAATGTTATTTTTAGGCCACTAGTTGATCTATTTATTTAGAATGTATATGGTCTTTAGAAGCGTAAATGTCGATTTGAATCAAGTGACTAAGTGTAGAATTCGATGAGCCTTAAAAAAACAATAATAATAATGAGTTGCTCAAGAAAATAGATTGTTTTTCAACCCAAAGTTTGTAAATTATAGTGCATAGTTTCATTAAAAAAAACTTTAATTTAAAACTTGCACGTTATAAGATATTATTAGCTAGTTTTTCGAGATGGTCAGATACCTTTCCATATAATGTTTTGATGTTTAAGTTAAGAAAGCTAGGTGGTAAGGTTACATTTGGGACTTTTAGATACACATAACCTTAGTCCTAAAAGTGTAAATTGGTTCTTAAATTCATGTCCATTGTAGATAGGTGTATACTAATACTATGCACCCATGTCCATAGAGAAACATGCACCCCATTGTTATATTCATCAAAGAGTACGTATGGTCAGAATTGATTTCATGTTTCTATAATTCATCAAATTTAATTTCATATTCATTAAAAATAATTTCATATTTATCAAAATTAATTTTATATTGCATCAAATTTTTCATATTCATCAAAATTAATTTCATATTCATCAAAAATAATTTCATATACATTAAAAATAGTGTACCCCATTGTCATGTTCATCCAAAAAAGTATTGTCATATTCATCAAAATTAATTTCATGTTCATCAAAATTTAATTTCATATTCATCAAATTTATTTTCATATTCATCAAAATTAATTTGGAAAAGAGAGTGTATTGAAGATATATGATGGTCATATTCAATTCACCAAGAAGTATTGTCATATTCATTAAATAAAATGAGGGTTGCACAAAGAACTATGCACCCAGGTGCAAAATATAATTTACCCAGATAGGTTGCTTATTTCCGCAAGAAATTGCTCAAAAAGTTGAGTGATTTACAATTTGACAAAACAACAAAAAAAAAGATAAATTTTTAAGACATTTGATCTTGTCTACTTTTATCAAAGTCGATCGAAAAGTTGCTTGTTATAATGTCAGTAGTAAAACGACAAGGTATAAGTCATCAAAGAATCCAATGATGTACGTATTTCAGTGTAGAGTTGTGTTACGGACTTATAAGTGATAAGCTTCTTAGTAAGTGTGGAAGACCCATAAACTCACTGCTGAGTGCTGACTTTATGCTTTTTAAAAGTAAAGTATCACGTTAATGGACATTAAAAACTTCTTAATCATCTTGCTTTTGGCTTGTGGGCTCTGGCTACCACAGTTACCACTAACCTAAGGACTAACGAAGGAGTAAGGAGTGATGTATCATGTATATGATCTTTCTATACATGCTCTGTGGGCATAATTTAGATCATTAACCTGATGTTTGTCGGTCCCAAAAATACTGCATGAGTTGAAGGAATAGATTAGTAGCACTAATTATGAAAGGATGGGTGCTTATTGTATTCTCCTATTGCGGAAATTGAATTATTAACCTATAAATACTAAACACGCAAGCATCAATTATTGAATTCGAAATATGAATGTTTACCAAATGAAATTGATTTTAGATAGTGAAGGATGGCAAATTGGCAACTATCCTTTTCAAGAAAGATGCAAGACGCGTAAGGAATTTTTTTCCTGACTGTCAAATGTTGGTGATGGTTTGCAGCACAAAATTCTACTGCATTTTTGGGAAAACATTAGACATAGGGACCCATATACTTGATGAACATTAGTAGCTTTCGTTGTAACAAGTATAGCAAATTACACAATACTCTAAACAAAGTTGGAAAATGAGATGGTCGTCGTATCTAAATTGGACGACACTTTTACATGTAATCATTACAATCCCCCTTAACTTGGATTTACCAAGCCTCATCGTGAGACATTGATACACAATTCAGGTGTCATGTAACTTGTTGGAATGTGTAACTAGTCTTAGTTGATGAGTCTTGAAAAAATAAGGAAAATGATAAAAATTCAGTGAATGATGATCATTCTGTTGACCATTCTCAACACATTCATATCACCTATTTTAAGTCATTTGTGGCTAAGTGAAATTGGATAACAATTAGATAATACAATTAATAACATTGTTAATAATAACAATAACAATACCAATATTAATAGGAATAACATTAATATTAAAAATAGTTATTATTAAAAATAACAATAATCAAATAAATATCATTGATTATAGTTTTATGAAGTTTTCTGAAAATAAAATAAAGAACGGTGTAGTATACATGTCCTTAATATTGTTTTTCTATATGTTCAAGGACCATGACCAACTATGTCTTTTCCATTCAAAATAGTTGATCCTTGGGCCTTTGAAGATACTAGAAGACCGGGCTCATAAACATGTTATGAGATTTGGGGAATTTGTAAGCTTCTTTCAAACTAAAGAGAGGACGTCTTTGCCTTTATAGTTGAGCTTGATCAGCCTTGATGTAAGCTTAGTAAAGGATACATGAGTCTTCTGCGCTCCTTTCAAAATAGGTGATAGGAATGTGTTGAGCTTTGAAACCGCGTGCTTAACTTGTTCCATTTTAAGAAAAATATTTACCTAGTTATATGGAAGGCCTATATGTGAAAGGATTAGTTCTTGTTGGGATTTTGTCCAGCGATATATATTATTGAGTAGCACGAATTAAAAGGAAAAAAAAAAGATAAAGAAAAAAAAAAGAATCATGAGTCCACGAGTATCAATATGATACAAGAAATTACTCACTTAGAATTGTCTATGGATTTTTTTTTCATAAGCATGACAAGAAGATGATTTTCCCTTACAAAATGAAGTTAAAAGAACATTCTAAATAATAAGAGAGGGGTAATATTTTCACGTAAACATGTGGACTTCTACTACTCATGGTTAATTTAATTCATGTACAACTTAGTGCATATACATCTCATTTGATATTACAACAGGGCATTAGACAATCTTCGATAGTTATAACAACAGTATGATTAAAGATATTGAATTGCTAAGATCCGCAGAATGTGGAAATGGTTTACTTATTAGCATTATCTGAAGTTTATGTAGCCTATTTGTCTTGCATGCACAGGGATGTCCAACACTACAACTGGCTGATCTCAACAGAAGACAGAACACTTCATTCATTAGTGTGTGACCAGTGATAGTCTGGATGATTTTGGCAATCAAAGACTTGATGTCTCACCACATGCACATGGACAGCTCTAAATAGTGGCAGTTGCTGGACTGGACTTAAGTTCACGTTTGTGAATAGTTACTATATTTAGCTATTCTGATTATAGATTTAGGTGCAAATTTACTCAATTTTTCGTGGTTTTTGACCTTCCAAATGTGACATAAAAGTTGTTTAGGAGCAGGTTATCAATGAATAGTATCTTGCAACTAGCAACTAAAGCAATGGCAAGATTAACATATGCTTGTTGCTTGGTATTGGAGATACATCTATACCTAGTCAACCGAATGACTAGGGTTTGTTCCACAAGACTAGGAAGTCTTTAGTTATCCTTATTATTGTTGTAACTACATGTACTCTATCCATCTTAGTTACCTAGATTAGCTCCTAGCATTTAGCTACTAGATTGTTCATCAGTTAACCTAGGGAGGTTGTTCGTTTACACTATATATACATGTACACATCATTCAATCAATACAAGTTAAATTCACAATTCTATACTTGGATATTCGATAAGTGTTGTATTTTTGATGATATACAATCCTACTCCTCCGTTACCAATTTTGATTCAGAAAAGGACTTACATCATCAGGTACATCTGTTTTTTATCTGTCAAGAGTACATAAATGAAGAACAACCCAAGAGAATGCTCAATGGCAAGAACTTTATGATATGGCTTCATCATGTTGATGTCTTCCAGCACGAGTTTCAGCATCAGGCTCGCGGTTGCTCTTATACTTGTACAACTTAGCTGTTGTAAGATAAATAGCAAAGTTCACCAAGCCCATGACAGTAACCAACCAGTATAGTTTATCTGCCCTGCCATTATTAATATTACTTGGTAACCAGGTAGTCTTTTTCTGCACTACAGCAATGATCGCGATACTTAGATAATACCCAACAGCAAGACGAAGAGATGTAATAGACGTCGAGGTAGTCCGTAGTGATTTCGGAAATTCTTGATAGTAAAATGCGAGCTCAGTGGGGAAATAAAGGGCAGTTCCTGTACCCAACAATCCCAGTGGCAAGAACAGCCAACAGGCTGACATGGGAGCAATTGCATTGTGCTGATCCATCAAATGGAGGTTGTGTACTAAATCAAGCCTTTTTCGCTCTACAAGAGCGTACGCAACCATACCAGCCATGTTGAAGAAATAGCCAATTCCAATGCGTTGTAGGAGTGTCAATGACCAGCCAAACATCTTCTCCCACAGGGGATATAGAAGGCGATCGAGGATGACAACAAAGAATGCTGCCCAAATTGTGGTGAAGACGAACACAGTTCCTGCTGGTATTTGGAAATGAGGTCCCAAATGTCTGTCCATTGCTAAAGCTTGGACAGTAACTAGGCCGGAACTCACGGCATATATAGTGCTTTCGAGTAACCCGGCCCCAAAAATTGTTAATGCTGTCATCAATGTCTTGAGATCTTCCACTTCTTCTACACTGCATAGGCTCCATGACTTTTTGGGCTTATAGCTTGATTTAGCTATTAAGGCCGCTCGGTTGAAGAACCTACACATCAGTCGATTGCATGTTGTGTGACTTTTAAGTGGACATTTTATAATTTTTTGCAATTTAAGTGAGATGACTTTGATCGTTTAATAGATTGATCATTAATTGGAAGATAAAGAAATTAAGCTTTAGAAGTTATGAAAAGAAATACTATCGCTAAGTGAGGTTTGTTAATTAGCTCTAGTGGTTGGAGTTCTTTTATCATGAAATTGGGGTACAGTTCTCCTTTACGACTTAGTGTGCTCCTTTCAGATAAACCAAAAAACCTTAACGATTACTCCGTATAAGTTAAGAAGAAAAGTTATGTGAGGTGAATAGTGAAAGCTTTGTCTCCGAGGTTAATTTTCCCGATAAGAATGTTTTGAAACAAGTTTGATTAAAAGTGTGCTCGAGAAAAATCCAAAACTCCGTCATACCTGAGTCTAGAACTAGGAGAATATGATGAAATGCTCTCGTAGAAGAATTCATTATTCTCGAGAGACAACTTTGCCTTGCGAATTGATGCAACAATAACACGGGCTATGCTAGTGAAGGGACTTCCATGAGGCTTATAACGTCTGTAAAACCGTGTTCCTGACAAGAAAATTACTAATGCAATTGCACTAGCAGCGACGTTCATGCCATAACCAACTGCCCAGCTCACATTGTCTTGGATGTAAACGGTGACAGTGAAGGCAATAATCAAGCCAAACTCAAACGCGAAAAGGAACCAGTTGAAGAAAACTCTTCGATGCTCCGTCTTGTCATATTGATCTGCCCCTACAGTCCCCAGTAGAAAACGTGTTCCGCCGAGCCCCATCATAGCTAGAAAAAGAGTTACGTAGAGGAAAGTGTACTGGCTGGTAGAAGGCTTTTGGCACTCTTGCGTGGTTGTATTGCATGATGGAGGCCTCAATTGCGCAAGCGCTGCTGAAAGGGTAAACATAACTCCAGCCTGCAGAAATATTAAATGTACAGCTTAATATATTGTTGTGCGGAAAGCGTGCGGATTAATGATGGACTAACTACGAGCAAACAACTAAAAGACACAAGATTTACGAGGTTCACTATCAACTTGATAGCTACGTCCTCAGGGTCAGGAAAACTCTTTGTTTATGATGGTGAGATTACACATACAAGATGGCAGAGATTAGTTCTCAATAAGCCAAACCCTAGAAATAATATATAGTTGAGATATAATACCTTTCATCCTAATCTCATGTACTGAAAAAGGGAGCCCTCTTGATCACCTAAAGATATTTTTAGACAGAATTGGCATAATTATTACCGTGAG
>CAAKMY010055911.1:0-22444 GCA_901111285.1 Corrigiola litoralis
CCCTTCCTATGTGGAAAGACCCTTTCGTATATTACTTATGTTTGGGGTAGCCCATATAACTCTTGGCCCATATATCTATTTTTTGAGCTCATAGCAAAAGTTAAGCCTGAATATATGATACTCCTTTTGTTCAAGGCTGACTAGTCCAACCAGTCCACATTATACACACAAACAGAGAGTTTGAGAGGCAAGTGAGTTGTACGGATTTTCTGTGTGCAACTGTGATCGAAAGGTCAAACGGTGTCCGATTGAGATGAAATTTGGACTGTAGCTTCGTAACACCTGGTTCTTCACATTCAACGGTCATAATCTACATCAGTTCTCTGGTTTGTCCGGGACGACAGAAAATAGATTGCTCTGTTTTTGGTGATGTTTTTGTTATCTCTCAGTCTTTTGTTGTGGTGTTTTTTGTGTTGCTCCCTTTTTGGGATTGTCCACCATTGATGCTGGAACTTGGGTTTGTGTAACCTTCCTTTGATTATAGTGAAATTTTGGATGGACTCATTTGGTCTTGTGGATTGTTATGTGCCTTTACTTGTTGTTCTTTTAATTGCTAGCTAGTTGATTTATCCGCTGCGATTAGCTTGGTTTGTGCTGTGAGTTTGTTGCAGTTCATTGTTGTTTGGTTGGTCACTAGTAGTTGTTCTTGATAGTCCTTATGTCCCTAACAGTTTTCTCGATATTGTTCTTGTATAATCTACTTCGTGAGGCTTCGAACTTACAGCTTGGGAAGATTACCGGAAGCAAATGAAATTCTTTAATTAATAACCAGTGGCGGATCCAGTATAGAAAGAGCCTATGCATGTGCATATGGTAAATGCATGAAGAAAAACAAGTCTAAAAGGCTAACAGCTAAATAGCCCAACAGTAGAGTAATAATGTTCCATGAAACATGTACAATAGGCTTGTAGAGTTGTAGCAAAACTCTTTTTCTTTTTGGAGTACAGCCCAACAGAAATTCTAGCCAAGCACTTTAATTTGTAATCATCTTCGATACACTTTACTACAACTGACTTATAAGTGTAGCCATCTAGTCTAGTCCAGGTTAATGTTTTTTTTTTGGTGATAAAACGAGGGGATGCAACCCCAACAAAAACAAGACGAAACTAAATAGAGACAAGTCTGGGTCTAGCCACCCCCATTAAATCTTCAAACAACAAACGTTGAATTTCAATAGGAGGATGATCTAAGACACTTAAAACCAAATCTTGATAAACACCTTGATTGGCCAACCAAACAGCACAACCATTCGCTTCACGGTAGACATGCTCAATGCGGACAGTCCAGCCTACCTCCTCGATCATCTCCCTGCACTCCTTAGCTTCATGAAAACAAGCAAAGAAACCACCTTGCTCATTTCTCATGAACCTTGCAATTAACATCGTATCAGTCTGTATCAGCAACCTCTCAACCCGAAGCTCCTTATCTAGATGCAATCCATGCTTAAGGGCCAAAAGTTCAGCTCTGTTGTTGGAGCAGACCCCATACCTTTCCAAAAAGGCCTTCAAGAATGTACCTGTTTCGTCACGTAGGAGACCACGTCCCCCTGCCTTCCCTGGGTTGCCCTTGGCGGCTCCATCTACATTGAGTATAATCCATCCTGCTGGTGGAGACAACCAACGCACAAAAAGTTCTTCCCTTCTGCCATTATCTCCCCCAAAAAACCTAGCATCCTTGTCCATAGCACTTGCAATCTCACGAACTCTGGTCCATATGAAAGCTAGTTGAGCATACGGAATTTCATTATCCCTATTGAAACATCTCATATTCCTCCAATTCCACAACCACCAAATGATAACTGTGAAAATACGCGGCCAATTATTGAAGCCATGTTTGTGATTGGCAGAGATGTTATCCTTAACCCAGTCAGAAAGTGGTAACGCAAAGCTTGTGGAGCTGCTGATGTTTCCAGGCAACCCATCGCAGACTGCTCTCGCCTTTGGACAGTCTCGTAAAATATGTAGTGAGGTCTCCTCCTCCAAGGGGCATAATTCACAACATGGGTTATCGGTGAAACCCCTTCTGAAGCGATTATGATTGCTCATTACTCGATCATGCAGAATGAGCCACAGGAACATGCGCAACTTTTGAGGGACTAACACCTTCCAAGCTCTATTTTATCTTATCCCAGTAGTAACAATGGCATCAGTGCGTGTAAGACCAATAGCTGACCCCACCGAGAAGTTTCCTGAGGGAGAATGATCCCAAAAGAGTGAATCACCAGCATTCTCATCTACTAGGAGTGTATATGATGCTATAGTTTGTAGGGCTTCTGGCGGAAGAAAATCTCTAAAGCTACCCCATTTCCATCCTTCATTCACGTCCCACATTTCTTCCACCGTAGCATCCTACATATGTAGAGGTAAAGGAGACGTAATGTAATCTTCCAAGGGTTTTTCCATGGCCCAAGCGTGGCTCCAGAACATCGTTCGCTTGCCGTTGCCAATGGATGTGCGCAAACTCTTTTGCAAAGTGCTCATTCCAGAAATAATGCCCCGCCAAGAATTGGATGCATTCTGCTTCGTATTGAACATGTCACGATCACATCTTCCATCACAATACTTGCTGCGCAAAACTCGAGCCCATAAGGAGTGAGGTTCCTTTAGCATTCTCCACCCTAGCTTGGCAAGAAATGTCGTATTGGCTTGTCTCATTGAACGAATAGCCAAACCACCCATGTCCTTGTCTTGTGTCACAGTGTTCCAAGCCACCAAGCTAACCCTTCGCTGGTCCTGATCATCTCCCAATAGAAAGATTCTAAACTTGCGATCTAAATCATCACAAAGGAGCCGTGGAATTTTCGCTGTCTGCATTTCATAGATAGCTATAGTATTGAGAGTAGTTTTAACAAGAGTTGCCCTCCCTGCCAGGGATAAATTCTTGCTCTTCCAACCAGTTAGCCTTTCTCAACTTTATCAAGAATATTCTGAAACGTTGCCCTAGTGACTCTTCCATTGATTGTTGGCATACCTAGGTAGACCCACAAATCGTCTGTTCGTGAAATGTTGAGCTCTTCAACAATTCCACTGATGGTGCTCTCTTGTGTATTCTTAGAGAAGAAAACTCTTGATTTTGCGTTGCTAACCTTCTGACCTGAAGCTGTGCAGAACGTAGCCAAACACTTGGCTATGGTCCGAGCTTGCTCAACTGAAGCTTCCCCAAACAAAATTAGGTCATCCGCAAAAAAGAGGTGGGACAGCTTTGGCCCATTCCTGCTAGCGTGCACACCTTTCCAAGAACCATCCTGTATGGCTTGCTCTATAAGCTGGCTCAATCTCTCCATACACATAGTAAAAATGTAAGAAGAAAGCGAGTCACCTTGTTTGATTCCTCTCGTTGGATTGAAACTATCAGTTTTTTCCCCATTCCATAAGATTGCCAGATTTGCTGTGGTTACACATCTCATGATAACCTCAACCATTCGTGTGTGGCAAGTTCATGTCTATTAGAGTATTGCGGATGAATGGACAAAGCAGCGTAGCATATGCTTTATCCAAATCTATCTTAATAGCCATGATGCCCTTACTTCCCTTTTTGTAGCGCATGGTATGGAGGACTTCCTGCACAATGATTATGTTATCTGTGATTTGGCGTTGAGGGACAAAACTGCATTGAGTGGGGCTGATAATCTTAGACATGATGGGCTTTATCCTGTTCACCATCTTCTTGGCAATTAGCTTGTATGTAACATTACACAAGCCAATAGGTCGAAATTGAGAGACTAGATGCGGGTTCTCTATCTTGGGGATAAGAATGAGAAAAGTGTCATTGAGTCCCTTTGGGAAGCTACCACCGTGCAAAAAATCCAACACTAATTTGGTAAGACTGGGGTTAACAATTTCCCATTGTGCTTGGTAAAAAAGTGCTTGAAAGCCGTCCGGCCCTGGCGCCTTTTATGGAGACATTTGCTTCAGTGCTTTTAAAACTTCTCCTGCTGTGTAGTTACTGCCAAGAGAAACCAACTCTTGATCACTAAGTGATGGAAATGCTCCCAAAATCAAATCCGCGCATGAACCTTGCTGAATAGGCGCAGTACACAAATCCTTGAAGTATGTCATGAAATGAGCCTGGACTTCCTGAGCTTTCCACAACCAAGAGCCTTGAGAATCCTGTAGTCCTTCAATCCGATTATGCTTCCGCCTTACTATTGTGCTCAGGTGAAAAAATTTGGTATTTCTATCCCCATCACATATAGCACTGGATCGAGACTTTTGGAACCATAAAAGTTCCTCTTCATGCAAAACATCATCCAGTTCCTTTCTTAGTTTCATTTCCAGTTTTATTAAGGACCTTGGGCCTCCATGAGATAAATGTCTTTGAATTCCTTCAATTCTTCTTTCCAGTCCAGCCTTTTTAGCAAAGATATTATGATACACCTCCTTATTCCACATCCTCAGTTTATTCGCAAATTCGTGGATGAAGGGTATAAGACTGGTGGCATTACTCCAGTTCTCCTCAACAAAATTATTAAACTGATCATGGCACATCCAAACAGCTTGGAAACGAAAAGGTCTAAGAATCTTAGGTAAGGGAGAAAAGCCAGTTGTGCTTACCACAATAGGGCAATGATCGGATTGATTTTGGATCAAGTGACGAACTGAGGCTTCCGCAAATTGTAATCTCCATTGCTGATTGCAGAGAGCCCTATCAAGCCTTGCCCATTGCCTAGTATCTTCATCCTCACCTCTAACCCAAGTGTATTTTGGGCCTGAGTAATCAGCAAATTGTTATTCTCCACCCAGTTGTTAAACCATGTGCAACGCCTTTGCATACTCCTACTAGACCCATTGCGTTCGTCAATAGTACGAGTATTATTGAAGTCTCCAGCAAGCAAACAGGGGGCATTGAGCGTACCTACAAAGTGCTCTAACTCATGCCATAACTCCTCTCTTTCTAGCGTATTAGGACTGGCATAAACGGCTGAGAAATACCAAGGAACTCCACCATTCCTAGTAATTTCAATAGTGATGTGCTGAGGATTATGGATGATAGGGTTAACAGTGACAAGCTCAGTTTGCCAGAAGAGCCAAATGCCCCCTCTAAAACCTTCTGCATCCACCCTTGTTTTACCCCCAAAATTAATTCTGTCACATATTCTCTGAGCATGTTCCCCACTTATGTGTGTTTCAACCAGAGCCAACACCGTAGGATTATTAATCCTGATTAACTCCCTAAGCATAGTCATAAAATTTTGACTAGCTGCTCCTTGCACGTTCCAGGTCATAAGGCTTATAGCCCTATTGTTATCTCTCTGTATAGGGTGACTATCCATTAAACTTGTTGGGATTGAGGGAAGCTGGGAGAGATACGCTTCAGAGATTCTGTTGAGAATTCTCATGACCATTGGTGGTATTAAAACCTCCATTAGCAACTCCGGTGGGTTGAACTGGGGTGGTAAATAGGCTTATATCTCCGCATCCATCCTGTGGGACAGGGGGAGTGCCACTGCCATGTGGGGCCCTTCCATTGGTGATGTTATGAAGAGGTTGAGAGAGGGAGGGATTTGCGTGAGGCGGGTATATGGTAGGTGAAGAGGATGGTGGTGGCGAGACATGAGCTTGCTGACTTAGTTGATAAGGGCTGCTTGCTTTTTTTGTATTTGTTCTTCGTAGAACTCTTGAGGAAGAGGAGCTAAGAAGTCTGGAATTCTCCTTATCATGACTAACTAAAGGAGATTTCAAAATATTGGGAAAAGAAGGGAAAATAGATACTGTAGGTATGGGTTTGGAAAGAATCTAATTAATGGAAGCACTTGCCTTAAGACCCATGATATTATTGATATCAGTATGGCAAGGTAAATCAGAATTTTCCCCTAAAGGCACGCAATCTTGCAAACTTTCTTCAATGTGCTCCATCACACTATCCTCATTAAGATTCACAGTTGGTATAAGTGAATCAACCTCTAAATCATGCGTGATTTGTGGAGAAGTAGAGGAAATAATCTCCTTATTTGGGGTAAGGATAGCTGAATGCAATATTTCCTGATTTTGCACAACCTTCTTGGACTGAACCGCTTTTGAGGGTTGACTGGTGGGTTGACTAGCTCCCGCAGCTCAATGCACATACACGTCCTCACTGGGTTCCCCTTGTATGGTGTTGTTAGCCTGTAAAGCCTGCTGATCTTCAAGCATCCTAAACCTAGAACCTCCTCTAGGATCCTTAGGGGCTTCATTCTGCGGTTTGATTTTAATCGCATTGTCCTTAGTACTTTGCCCTTTCCTGGCTGGTTCCTTTAGAGGGTTAGGTTTGGGAGTCCTTTTACGCAGTGTTTTTCGGACGTGTATCCATTCCCCAAGCATCACTTTTGTCTGATCTGTGCTACCTTGAGGCGCTATGGTGCGCACCTTCTCCCCTCCTTCCTCCACTACTTTATCTTGGAATTGAGGACATGCCTCTTCTTTGTGCCCCGTTTTACCACATTTGAAGTAAATCATCTTAATACCTTCGTACTGAATTCTTCAAACCCTTCCATTAAGTCGAAACTTAGATAATAAAGGGTTGGATAAATCAACCTCCACACTCAATCGAAGGTATTGTCCCCGCTCCGCAGCCAAAGTAGTTTTATCAATCCGGACTAATTTACCGATTTTATTGCCAATCTTCTTAAGAATATCCATGTGAAAATACTCCATTGACAAGTTTGGAATACGAACCCAAGCTGTGAGCTTCTTGATGAAGTTAGGAACCCATTTCCTTATTGTAAGATAATTGTTACCAATCATCCATGGACCCTGAGTCATAACAAACTCATAATCCTCCATGTCAGAAAACTTGGCTACATAGTAATAGCAACCCACATCAGTAAGGATAAGCTTACCCTTGATTGACCATTTTTCATTCAACTGCTTGTAGAGGGTATGGTAACCCAAATTCTTGTCATACATTTTTATGATAAGCGTTTGTTTCCATGGCTGTCGAATCTTTCTTTTCTCCTCTTTGGTTAATAGGATAGTAGGGCAACTCTCATCATCCATTTCCTCCATTGCATCATCATGGGATTCAACATCTGACACCTCACCATCCAGGATCACCAGATCATTCATTAGAGAATCCTGAATTTTTTCACCATCATTCTGGAGAATATCTCGATAAGATATTGGTTTTGGTGCATTCCCAAGAATGCCCAGATCTGTACCTTGTACAATGCGACCCTCCATTGGAGAAGAAATAGGGAGAGTTGTTGGAAGAAGGGGGGATTAGGATCATTTCGTGAATGATTCCGCTGTAAAATTTTAACTTTTTTTGTGGATCGCGCTTTGAGGTCGTTTTCTTGAGGAGAAGAGTTTTCAAGGCTCATTTCGTCAGAAAATTTTACTGTAGTGAATCAAACTGCCTTTTCGGCCCGTACAAGCTAAATAGTAACTTTAGAAAAGCCAAAATTGTCATTTGTCAATCGTGACCATCATCAGTGTAACACAAAATTAGAAAAAAAGGTATTTATCATATAACTTGATTTATTTTGTTATTTTTTTTATTGTCTTGTTGATAGTATTAGTACAGTTGGAAGAAGATAAGTGAAAATTTGTAATCGTTACTTTCAAAGTAAGATGTTTAAAAATAAAAAAATTCAAACGGTTAATTTGTTTTTATAAAAAAAAAAAATTTGCTTTGTTTTATTGAGCATAGGCAACTTTAAAATCCTAGATCCGACCATTCTTTTTCTTTCGAGGTTTGGTACGAAAAGGAGTAGTGTGTCAAACTGTCAAAGTAGGAGAGAGCTTCTACTTTTTTCAAGCTTTCTTAGCTTCCATCCTCTTCCTATCTAATTTATTCTTATTGTCAAAAAAAAAAAGAAAAAAAACCTTAATTATTCTATGCCAAGTTGTCAATCATCTCCTGATAGTTAACTTAACAGAATACTTATTAAGAAAATTGTTTTAAGACCAGAGGTGGCAAGGAACGTGTAATTGATCATAAGTAATAAGTGGGGCAGTATGCATGGCGACAATTTCATTTAGTTGGTACCTATATTTAGGTAAATTATAAGGTAGTCCCGGGACTACCTTCCTTTAGGTAGTCCCAGTGGCCTTTCCGTAATTAAAATAATATTCAAAGGGCAAGACGGACATTTCCGTCTCACATATAAATGCCTAGAAACACTAATCCCTCTCTCATATCCCTTCCTCCCTCATTTCTTCTCACCAACCTCCCTCTTTTTCCTCCATTTCCTCATCATCATTTTCTTCTCACTTTCACCTTCTCTAGATTCCGATTTTTGCTTTGGATTCTAAAATCAATCACCATTTTTCAACTGCAATTTTTCTTCATCTTAGTATATAGTATGCGAACTTCAATTGTATAATTTTAATGCGGTATAATAAGAGCAATTTAAGAAAAAAAACGAAAGCGAGAAGAGAGAGAAGACGGCGCAACGAAGATGAGAAGAGAAAGTTAAAAAACGACGACGAGATCAGCCGAGGAGAGAGAAAGCACAACGATAGGGGTGAAGGCGACGGCTGGGATGGGTGTGGTTTGTTAGGGTTAGGGTTTCATTTGTTAAGGGGTGATCTGTGGGCAAGGGTGCGGCAAGGTTGTTGTTGTTGGTGGAGTAGGAGGTTAAGGTTAGGGTTTCGTGGTGGAGATCGGTGATTATGGTTAGGGTTATGTGTGGGTGTAGGTGATTAGGGTTAGGGTTAGGGTTCATAGGTTGAGCATTTTGGATTATATTTGTTTATTTTATATATGCTGATTACATTTGATGTATATTGAGTATATTTATGATGTGTATTCTTATACTTTTTAATGTATACGGAACATATTTTTGATGTATATTGATTATACTTTTAATGCATATATTGAGTATGAATATGATGTATATTGATTATAGTTTTGATGTATATTGAATATATTTTTGATGTACATAGGTTATATTTTTGTGTATATTAATTACTTTTTGAAATTATGGATATTAAAAAAATAAAAAATAATTATTACTTGTTGTTTTGGACCTTGATTAGTGAATGTCTAAAATTTTACTACATTAGCAATATATATCTGTAGTCCTGTAGAAAACGCATGGAAAAAATGTCAAAAATAGTCATGATAAAAAAAAAACCAACAAAACTTTGCTAGATACAAGAATCGAACTTGAGTCAATTAAACAGGCCTACAACATTTTAGTAAGTCACAACCAACTGAGCCAAGAATCGTTTGTGATACATTCACTGCGCTACCGTAATATGTAAAAGAATCTTCCAGCTAGGCAAACGCACGCGGGTTATGTTTTGGGCCGGGACTACCTAATTTTAGGTAGTCCCGGGATTACCTTATACTCTTTGCCACTGGAGGGAGTATCATGCAAGCAAAAGAAATAAAGAGGGGGTTGGGGGTTTGGATTTAACGAACTTCCACATCAGCATGGTATTTGAAAAAAAAAAGAAATAAGTCACATAAGAAAAAAAAGTCCAGAAAAGCAAACTCCGGTCAATTAAGGCCCACTAGCGTAGTTGATATTATTGTTATCAATATTTCCAAAGGAAAAACCAAGAAGTGAAGACAGCAGCCATGCGTGACACAATTACTTCTGATAGCCTGATATGCGAACCTGAACTCTGTGTGTTTAGACATTTAGGAAAACTTGTATGTGAACGTCTTTTTCAACTTAAATTTCGGACTCCTTAAAATGATTATTTTTTGGTTTAGTATGATTCTTTTACATTGTCGATTAACAATAAACCGTCCCGTTGTATAATTTGTGTTAGTCTTAAGCGCCACAATTAGTAGCCTAGTAGGTACTGACATTTCCAATGATTTGCATTTTTTAATGACCACCAGGTAGGAGTAGGATCATAGCACATGTATGTTACTGCTCGTGTTGTCGTGGGTCACTTGCTTCACTTCACACGTTTTGCCACGAAATAGATAATTTTTTTTATTATGTTAATTATATCTGAATTATTTGTATGAGAATAAGACATTACGATCAGGTTGCCGGTTCGTTTACAAAGTTGGTTGAAGACCTTGAATTATTACTATTAGTTAAAGGAGGGGTTCGTAGACCGAGGCCTTCACCGTGTGAATAATACCTTCTGCAAGACGCAATTCCTTGCAGTAGCTTTTAGTATTGTTACTGAGAATCATGTAAACAGACAACGCATATTACGTATTCTATACATTGCCAATTTGTTCAGAAACACCCCAACTGGCCTTACATGATCAAAACACTCAGCGAGAAACTTTGACAAACAGAATGTACAATCAACTCCGCACGTTTATCTGACATTTTTGGTCTAAGAGAGCATAAATTTGACGATAAGATTTCAAACCCCTAGCTTTCAATCAGGATATGATACACTATTAAATACTGAAGGATTTCTTGATTCTTATTTAAGTTGATGGTGGCATGATACACGATTTTTGCTGTTCCTATAATCCACTTGTCGTTGATCATTTCACTAAGCACCACCTGATGCACGTGGTTCCCGTCAACTTCGTGTATCTAGTGATCTGGCCTGGATATAAACAAATTAATCAACTATATTGCTGTACTACATTATTTGATCTTGTTTAGCAACAAATCTGGATGCACAGCGTCAGCGTTACTTGATGGCAAAGAATATGCCTCGAATACTATTTATGTCTAAAACTTTACAATGGTACTCGTTTGTGGAACTCATTTTTAAAGTAGACTACCATTGATCTCGAAAGCTAAGTCAACAGTAGTGATTCGCAAGTTATGGCATCTATGTCTCTCTCCCCTCCTCTATACCATTCACAGTAAGCTCCCTTTTTTGTCTCTTCATTCAGCTCTCCATTTGTTAATGTAATTTTTCGTCTTATCATTTCAGAACTTAATTGTAAATGGTGTTTGATTGAAGTAAGTGAGTACCTCAGAGAGTCAGAGCTTACTAGCGGACACAAGTCCTAGCTTGATTATTACAGCCCTAAATGGTACTCCCTCTAGTTATGTTTATTCTTCTTACTTTGCTTTTGTGCACTATTCATGAGTAAAGATTGATCATACATTTATTTTCCAATATATAAGTTAAAATATAGTCATGTGGAATCTTATTTGATTTATCTTAATGAGTAGATTAAGAAAATAAAATTTTTATAATTTTTACTAACATATAATTAAAGATATTTAACATACAAAATGTAATGTTTCTCTATGAAGAATAAACATAACTAGAGGGAGTATTTAATTTGATTGTTAGCTCTAGCTTTTTGTGACAAAATCGTATTTGTAATTATGCATATGTTCATAGATTGGGCCTTAATCATCAGCTTAGGCTTTTGGTTGAGTTGGTTCTCTCACAGGGTATCAGAGTTTTAATTGACTAGTAGTGTCGAGGGAGACCCCACATTGCTACATAGTTGAGCATATACTCCTATCTTAAGCCACGCTCGACATAGGTATGGAGCTATTGGGAGCTTAATTACAACTAGATGTGTTTTGTGTTTTGGCATTTTTTATTTTTTATTTTCTTTTTTCTTGTTTGTTTGAAAGGAGTGCACTAACTCGTAAGAGAGGATTGCCGCTTGAGCTAACCTTTGTTCTCAGTGTTTTGAGATATATTTATCGTGCGCAAGTAATTGTGCGCCATCATATATGAATTTGAGGATGACTTGTCTTCATTATAGAACTTGCACCCAGTCAAATGAATTTCCTGGTAGAAAACCAAGCTCAGTTGGAGGATTTACTTCAAACTTAACCATGGCTTGGTTAGGAAGCAAACCATTGTACAAGGCCAACGGCAGATTTAGAACAAGCTTAGGGACTGTTTCTAGAGAAGGCAGCCTCTTTCCTAACTCCAGCACCAATAACATGTTGAGCCAAAATGTGGGTGGCAATCACCCACCCTTTGGCACTGAAACTCAAACTGATGATGCAGTAGCCTTGAGTGCCCTTGCGGATACTGGCCAAACATCTGCAGGATTTGTAATGGAGAATGACGAATTTGACATGGATCGCCCGATTGAAGGTTTTGCTTCTATCCCTGAAGCTATAGACGATATTCGTCAGGGCAAGGTTGGTCTTTTCATTCCGTCTTGCTTCTTTCCTTACTGTACTTAGGTAAAGTTACCATTTGGGTATGTACAAATTATTGAAAGAGATCGCCTATTTTAAACCAAAAAGTCACCACTGGTTATAAAACGATCTACCTTAAGAAGTAAAGCAGGACGAAATGTGACTCCTTTTGGACAAACATGCGTAAGATTTTGTTACATTCTTGAAGAGTTTACAACGTGACTATTTTTTTGAGATGAAGAAAGTGCAACTATGCAAAGTTAATACAACGTAACTCATTTTAATTAAAGTTTATTAGAACATGCATGTGTGATGATGAATAATCGACTTTAATTTTTGGTTTGTGGCCTCGGTGTGATGTTGCAGATAGTGATTGTTGTAGATGATGAAAACAGGGAAAATGAAGGTGATCTGATAATGGCAGCAGAGCTAGTAACACCCGAGGCTATGGCCCTTTTCGTAAAGCATGGAACTGGAATTGTTTGCGTCAGTATGAAGGGAGAAGACCTGGATAGGCTGCAACTTCCTCTTATGGTGGAAAGCAAGCATAACGAGGAGAAACTTTGCACAGCATTTACTGTTACAGTGGTATGTAGTATGTTCAGAATGTTTAAACAACGTACGCAGTTAGATCATGTAGTAAGTACTCCAATTTCATGATTTTAAAGTTGTCAAACCGTGCATCTTCATAGTTCGATCTTTGTACAAACCAAGATATGTTTTAGAGGCTAGAAGTGTCAAAGTGAGAAGTCAGGTTTATCAAGTCTTTGTGCTCCTTTCAAACCAAAGAAAAAAGTTTGATACTTTCTTGGAAACCAGAATCCATTGCACATATTGTGAATTCAGTCTGAGTGTCTGACAATGTAACACATATATATCTCAAATATCAGTGTGCAAAAGTCGGTAAATTGCGTAATATTGTGCATTCCCGCATCTGAAAATTCGTAGGATGCAAAGCATGGTACGACGACTGGTGTGTCAGCGGATGATAGGGCAACTACTGTAAAGGCACTAGCGTCAAGGGATTCTAGGCCTGAGGATTTCAACCGTCCTGGACACATTTTCCCATTGAAGTACAGAGAGGGTGGTGTTTTGATGAGAGCTGGACACACAGAAGCCTCTGTTGATCTTGCTATGCTAGCTGGATTAAACCCTGTTGGAGTTATTTGTGAGATCGTGGACGATGATGGCTCAATGGCTAGATTGCCCAAACTTCGTGAATTTGCACAAAAGGAAAAACTCAAGATTGTATGTATTGCTGATCTAATAAGGTTAGTTAAAGCAACGTTTTGCTGTGCAGACTATAGGAAATTTAATTTTCTTCTACTTGTATGTTTTTACTGTTCATAAACAATTTCTTCTATAGTTGTGATTGATGTTTTTGCGCTGGTTATATGTGTTTGTCCAGGTATCGGAGAAAAAGAGACAAACTAGTCCAACGTTTTTCCTCTGCAAGGATTCCCACAATGTGGGGGTCTTTCACATCCTACTGTTATAGGTCAGTCCTCGATGGTATCGAGCATATTGCCATGGTTAAGGTGAGTGCTCGGATCACTATTTATGGTGATTCTTTTCGACTTTGTGGTTTGGATCAAGCTACATTGGCCTAGTATAATTTTTCTCCAATGTGATGCGTATATGAGCTTATCTATATGTGAAGATATTTAAACTCTTGTTTATGCATCTGTGAAACATTGTCTTACCCCTCGATATGCTATGCACAGGGTGAGATAGGTGATGGAGAAGACATCTTGGTGAGAGTTCATTCAGAATGCCTTACAGGAGACATACTTGGTTCAACTAGATGCGATTGTGGAAAACAGCTTGCATTCGCGATGAAGCAGATAGAGGATGCTGGAAGAGGAATCTTAGTTTACCTCCGTGGACACGAAGGGAGAGGGATCGGTTTAGGCCATAAGCTTCGTGCCTACAATCTGCAAGATGCAGGTCGTGATACCGTTGAAGCAAATGAAGATTTAGGACTGCCTGTTGATTCAAGAGATTATGGAATTGGTGCGCAGGTAAATTGTCACAACCCAATTTTTCCTTTACTTTCTTGCATAAAGAATACCATTGTAAGTTTATGAAGTGTGAGCCTAAATGTACTCATTGATGGTGGATGCAGATACTGAGGGATTTGGGTGTTAATACAATGAAGTTGATGACAAATAATCCAATAAAGTATACTGGACTCAAGGGGTATGGCCTCACTATATTGAAGAGAGTACCACTTCTAACTCCAATAACCAAGGAGAATAAGAGATACCTGGAAACGAAACGTGTGAAACTAGGCCATGTTTTATACTCCTAAGCGAAGAACCAGATACGGTATGGAATTGATCAGTTAATGTCCCCTTCACAGATCTTGTGCTGATCTACTTTCTCAATGATTGTGCTTGTTTAGCTTTAGGAACCTCACAAGTTTTCTCTATAGCGCTTGCCACCTGTGTTAACCCCATCCTCTCACAGGAATGTAATATGTACGTGCATTTTTCATTCATTGAAATAAAATAACAGCTCAAGTGCTCAACGTGGAAGCTTGAAGATATCGCATTACAGTGACAGAAAACGGTTGCCGGTATAAACCATTTCCTTATGTGATTGACGAACTAAATGGACATACAAGCTTGAAACAAGGCCATCACAACTTGATTGAGGTCGCTTAGCTCTGTTTGACACCAGGACATAAAGGTCCTGTAATATATATAAGCTTCTGAATTTCTTCAGCCAAACAGAAAACACAAGAAAAAGGCACTTGGTTTTGTAAAGCCAAAGCGAGAAAACTACTAGCCACTAGCCAGATTGCCTAAATGCTCCAATCATTCACCCTGAGGAGTTTGCTTCGACTCATGACAATGAACCTAAACCGATCTCAGCTTCGCTGAGCTGAGATGCCACAAACTTCAATCGACAATGCAATGTAATCTTGAGTAATAATATAGACCTTGATAGACAAAAAGCCGAATAAGAGGGATTTGACTGGATGAGAAGCTAAATCTTATGATCCAATCGAGATGAGAAAACCGGCCGAGATGTACAGGATTCTCAAAAAAGGATAAAACTAAGGATTAACTTTTTTTGAACTTAAACACAGCATATCCACAGTTTTCATCATGAATTAGGAGCCGAACTTGTAGTTTCCCCTGTCCAGGAGCATTGGAGGGAAACAAAAATCAAGAAGAAGAATACACAATCGAAGGGAAAAGATGCTTTAGAATTAAGTTATGATATTCAAGAAGATACGTAGCTCGAAGTCTGAAAGATATGAGAAAAGTAACCGCATCTTTTGTCTGAAGAATCAAAACAAATGGCAAACATGAGTAGGATCTAGGGACAGTTGCTTGCAGTTAGCCTCAGGGATTATTCATCGACTGCAAAAAATTTCAGGTGTAAGTAGCCTTCGTATGCGAAATACTGTTTTTCATTCCTGTAGAGCATCCATTTTCTGCATCACACAAAATCAAGAGATTGAAGAGATGTAAGGCAACTAAGGCATTCTGGGAGGGCTTTCAAAGTTTCTCCTAAGGTGTGTATTGGTGCACAATTGCCTTACCATTAATTTCACCAGAATTGAAATTCAAGATACATAACTCATGATCTCTTCATTTAATTCAAGGTTGGTCATTGTCTCAGCTTCAAGGCATATCTCCAAATCCACACTTCCTACTTCCAAACCAGGGTTGGCTGTCACTTTCCCCTCTGGCTTGTTTGCATATCCAGCCCGAACTGCAACTGCTCTACCCAGACCAAATTCAGGACCATACATGTCAAATCTTGCAGACCCTCCGATAACAATAGGATGGGACCCAAACACGGAATATGACCAACCAGGCTGCGCTATGAACGGGGCCTAAATGTAGGCGTTTAAGGCACCCCGAGCTGCTCTGTCATCCTGTGCTGCTACAGCTTGGTGCAATAGCAATGCAGCCGAGCCCAATCCATTTCCTAAGAGCTCACTGACTTTGCTTCTCCCTTGAGCCATTAAACCAAAGTTCCCAAAATACTCTGGCGATAAAGGCGGGTCAAAACGGGGCCTACTGTTTACCACCAAAGAGCAACTCGTCTCAATATCAGGTGGTAAGTTCCGAGCCCATGCAATAGACTTCCAAACATAAGCAGACAAAGACTGAAAAGAGGATATTTTGTAAACCTCAGCATCACAGTCTGCATTCATCTTGACCTTGGCCTTGAGACTTATCATTGATGTCGCTGAGAAGTGAAAGATTTTCTCCCTTAGCTGAAGGCCCAAGTCAGGGTCAGCCCAAGTAATGAACTCAACTGGGTTCAAGTAAGGGAGAGTAATTATGGGGCCAATTCCCTCCACACGCGAAGGCTTATAGATAGGTACTCGTGTGATCCTGGGGATCATGTGCTCCCCACCATCAGATTTATATATTTCAGACATGGTGTTGATAAAATGCCACAGGGAAGTCCCATCTGCTACGCAATGGTTCATTGCAAACCCGATAAACACTCCATCCACAAGTTCTGTTACCTGAACAGACAACAGCGCCCTGGTGTGGCCGTCATGATTGACAATGCCTTTCTCACCGAGATCAAAGAGTGATTGAATGACCGAAAGAACACTGGCTGTGGACAAGATAACATCAGATACAGTCACATCTACTTCAGCGTGAAGGAATCTTGCGCCAGGACCCTTGTGGCAATCAACATAGATCCAACAACAATGCTCGTCTTCATATCTCTTTGTGGCAAGGCGGCCTGCTAGTGGATAAAAATAAACAAGGGCAAGAGACAGTGTGTATTTCAGCTTCTCCAGGAAGGAATTTAAGTCATCTGCATTAAAGTTTGGGGGCTTGATAAAGAGAAGACCCTTTTGCATGTACTGCAAAGACAACATGATAAGATCATCGGGTGCAAGGTAGTGAGGTTCCTTTAATTGTTCAACCTGGTACTTTGCCTTGATGAAGCATTGTGATACTAGTTTGACCTGCAAATCATTTACAGTATGATAGTTTACATTAAATACACGACTGAAGTACCAGTATCTGCAGGTAGAAACAAATCAATCTTCAATTTCAAGCAAATCATGATTAATAATACAATGATCTTACACGTCAACAAGCAATGTTGTACATTAAGACCAAGTTACAAAATCTATAAGAAAAACAAGAAGCTAGAGTGACCAACCAACAACCCAAATTAATATACTGTATAGTAAAACTCTTCAAACAAAATACATAGAAACATGGCTAGACATATCTCAAACCAAAAGAAATAGAAAACATAAAAACCAAAAATAAGAAAACTAATTTTAACTAAATCTTAGCTAAGGTAACTATAGTGAGATTTAACACTTTCCTTAAAACACTAAAATTCACTTCTTTTTTAACTACCTAAACTTTTACACATTTCGCAAACATTTTTTTTTTTTTTTTTGTGACATTTTCGGTGAAAGCTACCTAACTTTACTAGTTTTTGTTAACTCCTGCATCATCCCATTTTCCAGCAAAAAAAAAGTCAATCATATGGCATTCTGTGCTCCTCCCACGACCATGTAAAAACATCATTTCCATCCAGAATTTCTCCCTTTTTCTGTTTTCATCCAATGTCAAACAATCATCTTGTCATGTTGATTATAAGAAACAATCTCTATTTGGCCTCCTGATCCCCATATACAGCAGTAAATAAACCAGTATTCAGTACGTTAATGGTAGGTAAAAATTTTGGAAGGAATTGATGTTTTGCAATGTGATGTGAAGAACAAATGGAGTTGAAAATGACATTAGGTAGGAATGAACAAATCTTGAGGTAAAGTTTGGTTTTACCAAAAAAGAACTAAAAGAAATCATATAAGGTAGTTGTTCGCGGAAAGTGTAAAGTTCAGGTAATTACTCACAAAAAAAAAAAAAAAAAAACCTTGTAACAGAACAGAGCCTCTTCAGCAAATTGAGCCCGTTCCTTGCAGATAGCTTTATCATCTGCTTTTCTACTAAACCAAAATTTGTAGATAACAATCATAACACACAGCTACATATAAAAACAATACTCAACAGGCAATAAAAGAAGCCAAGGAAGGAAATGAAGGAATGGCCTTACCATCGCCATAGCTTGGCGTTACAATCTTTGCAACGAAGAACTTGGGCGGAGATTGTCTTAATTGGAACAAGTTCTTCAACTCAGGTGATTGCTATTACAGCCTTATTATGGTAGTCTACAACTGCGTAATAGCAAGATGGCCAAAGCATCAAGTCATATAATATCTTGTAGCAGGCAACCGAATGGATAGCCTTTGATGATGTGCAATATGCCATATGTGAGTGTTACAGATGATAGGTAATTCTGCTCACTATGGTTTTCTGGTAGGTAATACTCTACGTCCTAACTATAAAAATAACACATGACCTCACTTTCAAACAAGACCGAAACCGTCTTTGAACGGAAACTAATTCATTGATAAAAGGCCATACGACATCTGCAGTGGAGAAATATCATGGTTCTCATCTCGGTTAGTAGATTAATTTAGTGTATGATTTCTGTGAGAACAGAAAAAGTGACTTCTGTATTCAAGTGTTGAATCTTGCCTTGACTGTAAATTGCAAATGGTCTTACGCATCTTTTTTTTAATCACAAGGCCTTGCAGGTTATTCTTTTCCCAATTCAATGAGGAAATGCCTGTCAGATACTCAGATCACCAAAGTGCTCTAAAACTACAGCTACAGTGGAGGCTGCTATGGTAAACTCAGCTCTACAAAGCTTAGCTGAGATGCCATAAGAAGAGTCGCTCCGACAGTTAGCAGTGTCGTCTTGAGTTAGATTCTCATCTACAATTTTGTGCCCTCCTGTCAACTTGGAGGGTGCTGGAAAAGTTCAAATTAGATCTTTTGGGGAAATGAGTAGAAGTAACTCTGGAATGAGTTCTGTAACATATTCATTTATTGGTATAAGGACTTATTACCGACTATATCCAAAGCAAAATTGTAAAACATAATTTGACCTGGTGCATCAACAGAAACATCAGAACTAGCTTGCACGAGATAAGTAGTAGAAAGATACAGGGGAATAAGATTAAAAATCAAAGAAAATATGAGGGATGCTGATGGACTTTTAGTCAGTCTGCCCTAGTGGGACTTCAACATCTTTCCTTGAAGACTGTACAGTATCCAGTATCCCCAAAGTGTAGGTCTTGTTAAGAAGGTACTATGGTGGTTGGGGTTGTCGTCTAACTGATCCTGCAGGGATTCCAATCCTTTGCACCTCGCAACTTCAAGTGACAAAAAAGATGTAAGGCAGCTTAGTCATTCTGTACTTCGGCACAAAGTAATTTGTCCCACATTGTTGGGCATGGATGAAGCAATTAAGAGATGTGAATGTAGGGACTAAATCAGGTTTCAGGAGCATTTTGTGCATCATGTGAAATGACATTATGTAGCGTGGTTCTTATTCACCCAGAAAGATGCTGGAAGTGAGAGACCAAATGGCATTATAATTTTTACAACACCGCACGTTAACAAGACAAATTTGACATGGTTATATTATGGAGTATAAAGTTAACCAGAAGCATGGGCAGTGTTGCACATGCCAGGGTTTCTGACACACCAAAGGGGTTGAATAGGCTCAGCCCTAATTCCTCTGCCCACCATCCTATGCCTCCATTCATTCAATCTATCAGTGGCCTCTGCATACCTCTTTTTGCCTGTGTCATCCCGGTTTCCTGACCACATAGCCTCAGCAAATGCAGAAGCTCTAGGCCATAATCTGGAATCAAGGACTGCTGAGTCAGCCTGCTCAGACCAAAGTGCCACCTCACCCCCCAACACCAACCTCTTCTCGTCTTGGGTCAACCCATATATGATATCATAGTTGTAGATGAGCTGCCAAGTCTTGAAAGGGCCACACCATGACCCGCCATTCCCCTGGTCTGTTCCTGGCGGCTGATCATACTGGCTATCATTTCCCACAAAGCTGCCATGACCGCAATCCAGGTAGTAGTAATCAGACGAAGAGACAATGACCCTGTACCCTGATGACACGATCCGTTTGGTGTTCTGGGGGCCGCCATTCCAGGTTTGTAATATGGTGTGCTCGGGAGGCAGAACGGATGGGTCCTCCACCCGGATAGTGCCATCAAGTAAAACGTCTTCCCAGTAAATGCTGGTCCTATTGTGAGAGATGATGTAAGGCAGGGTGGTGCTGATAAATTTCTCAAGGAGCAGAGAGAGGGATTTGGATTGGGATTGGGACCCACTCTGGCTGCTGGTGTTGGATAGGTAGGATTTGATGGTGGGGTCAATAGTCCAACATCCGGGAACAACCTCGTCACCCCCACTGTGGTAGAAACGATCAGGGAAAAGCGAGACCACGTCCCTGATCACGCTTTGGACAACTTGGTAGGTCTTAGGGAGAAGTGGGTTAAGCTGACCAGTTGCAGGTTCAGAAGCAAGTCTGTCTGACCAATCTGAACCAGCAGGCCACCAGAAATTGCCTGCACAGGTTACTATCTCTGAGTGAGCCCCTGCCCAGGATCCTGTATGTGCTGCAAAACAATTCAGATTTTTGGATGGAAAGGTCAGGAAACAACGTTGACATATCAAATGATTGAATGAATTGTGAAGGGCGTCAAGCAAGCTTAGTATTACCAGGAGCGTCAATCTCCGGAATGACCCTGACGCCATGATCCAACCCAAATTGGACAATAGTGGCTACATCTGCTGGGGTGTACTGCATAAAGGGACCATAAGAACCCTTAGCGGCAAGATTTGGTTCAGATGGCAAAAGCAGAGGGAAGGAATGAGAATCAGTGATGTGCCAATGGAAGACATTGAGCTTATTGGCACTCATAGCTGCAATTGTTCTCAGTATATCCTCCACCCCATAGAAATTTCGGGAGGTATCCAGCATCAAACCCCTGTGCCCAAAAAGGGGACAGTCCCATATGTCCAACCCAACGGCCACATGCAGTTGATTATTAGTTGGATGAGCCCACACCAGCTGGGAGAAGGTCTCCAGACCCCTCATGGCTCCCCACGGCGTGGCTGCAGTCAGGACTGCTGGCCCCACTGTAGGGATGCTGAGGTTGTAAGACTCATCCACCCCATGCTGCAGGGCAGTGGTCAAGTCGGCCACTCTGATCTTCAGCACCTCCAAGGGGGAGGGTGATTCCGTCAGCCCTGGATTCACCAACAGACAGTGGCGCTCCGCTCTGATCAGACCCAGGTAGCGGTCAATGGCAGCTGTTAGGTGTCTATGATGGTTTTGGTTTCGGGGAGGGATGATGGTAAATTGGGCAGAAAGTACTGCGGCCTTTGGTTGCGGCCACACCAACTTCCTAGGCTTTGGCCACACATTGAGCGGCAAAGACGAAACAAAGCAGCTATCGAGATAAAAACCCAATAACAGTGACACCAAAACAACGAATTTCGGATTAAACAGGCATTTGCACCGAAGCTCTGGAAGCGACATCTTCACCTTTCGAAACTTATTGCTGCTCTACCCTTCAACTCTGGAGAGCAAAATTTATCTTGATTAAGTGCTCATACTATGGACACCCCTCTATTTACTCCTAGTTGTACATAACCATGCTTAGCTTGCAATTAGTCCATTACTTAAAACTCCAATTATAAAAGTTTAACATCTCCTTCATTCAAGTGATTGTTGTGCCTTCTTGCAACCGTTTATCTCTACTTTACAACTGAAGTTGCTTTGAAGTTTGAAGTTGCAAAGACTCCCATGATTAACTTATGGCTTAGCTTAAAGTCTTACAATCTTAAAACAAAAAATGTTCTAGGATCTTAAACTTTAAAGCCAGTATTAATCAATAGAGTGCCATTTACTCAAAACTGATCATCACTCAGGAAACCAATAAAAAACCCACTTCTAAAAATATATCAGCAACATAGATGATTGCAATAGTACAATTTAACTAACACCCAAAATTCATAATGAAATTTAAAGCAATGTTGCCATTAAAAATGAAAAGAATTCAGCAGCTAGAGAGGAGAAAAGGTGGTAATAATGAGAATAATGAGTACCTCGTGATGAAGGCTGTGAAGAGCACAAAATGGTTGGCTGATTTGGGGAGAGCTCGAAGTGGTCAAAGATATTCTACTTCTTTTCTTTTCGTCACCTGATTTAGTTCATATTCGAGCTAAATAACATCATAAAGGTCATAAATATCTTTTTAGTTACTACTTGATCAAAAGATTCAGTCGTGGTAAACTAATTTGTCAAAGAAGTGGAATAATCTTTTCTCCTATCCATTCAAGTTCAAACCTCACTCCGAGGATTTTAAGGATAATGACGGCGGGTTCCCACGTATTCAAAAGAGTCGTCGAAACGGCGTGTTTGTGTTCGTTAATGTATTACCGAGTATATGGACTAATTTTTACCTCTTGAACAAATTATTGAACGAGCTTGATTGACCTCAGTTTTCAACATAGTTTAGAATATATTATCTAAGAACCTATTAAACACTTTTTAATTTGGGATATGTTAAACGCAGCACGATTTTGG